>MU192943.1:0-16751 GCA_016904865.1 Pissodes strobi | reverse complement strand
CCCCGGGGGGGGGGGGGGGGGCAAAACCCTAGAATGTGGCCTGTGGTACGGGAGTCCCCTTTTTTACAGATCAAAAAATGGGGCCCCCTGAGGCGAAGCCCTAAAATTGGCCCCAAGCCTAAAAAGAGGGCCCCTGGTATGAGAGTTCAATTTTCTACAGTTTTGCACAAAGGGGCTTCTAGGGGGGTGAAGCCCTAAAATTGAGCCCACTTTTTTTCACATCACAGCTCTAAAACAGAGGCGAAGCTCTAAAACGGAGACGAAGCTCTTTCATCTAAATACACGCATAAGCGTACGCAAAGTATATTTTTCACACGATGTTTGTAATGTCCAGTTTTCAAGAGCAGTTGTTAGTGCGTTTTTGCCAATGATCAAGGCAGTCGGAGTAAAAATTATATTTAAGAGTTCGCATGTACTATACTCTGATAAAAATATTAACTATAATTTTAAAAATATAAAAAAAATAAAGTAATCATATGGAGGAATCAATACAATTATTATAGTGTAGGTACTTTTAGTCACAAACGGTTTTGATGTCAATTTATTTTCGCTTCGCCCTCAAAATAGTGTATCTATTATTAAGAAATAAATAATAAAATTGTAAAATATTCAAAATACCCATGTAATCATTGCATTTTTTACTGATTCCTTTCAAATGTATGTATTTTAGTATTTATTTTAATTTAATTACCTAATGTTTATTTGTGGTTTGACCATATTTAATGTTTGTTTTATTTTTCGACTTGTGAAATTACACCATGTATAACTCTTCTTAAATAAATAGTGTCTTTGCATTGTTCCAATATGTTTATTAATTTATTTTTCCTTCATGAATACGATAATCACTAATAATCGGCATAGCACCTAGCACCCGAGTTTAGCCAATAACCTGAAAATACGGTACTGTAATTCAATAATAAAATATCCTTAATACGGCGCTGGATTCTCTCCCCGGTGCGAGAGCGACAGCGCGCGTTTCGCCTATGTTGCATCTTTTTCTGTTCCGGGCTAATATTTCAATGGTGCCGGCCGAGAGACTTCCAGCTGCTTGTTATATTAAGCTGTGTTATTACTATTAAAAAGAGATGTTTTTGCATTAATTTGTCGACATTTGAAGAAAAAACAGCATATTTTATTTGGAAGAAAAGTTACTTTTCATGGCTTGCTCTCTATTACCAGCCTCACTCCGTTCGGCTGTTAAACACGAGCGCGCCATGAAAAGTATCACTTTTCCTCCATATATAATAATATACTATTAAGTATCAGTGGAACATATTTTAAATGTTCCAAGTACTTATTGTTTTTACTTATTTAAACTTAAACAATGGCATGGTTTCAAACAAAGAATAGTTTAAAAAACTACTTGCTAGATAAAGCTATTTCGATGTTGAATTTGAGACATAACTAGAAAAATAATAGAAAAATCACTTAAAGTTTTTCATGTAAATTATATCTATCGTATACTGTAAAAGATATTGTTACATCAACAAGCCATCCGAGTTCTGTCTAATTCATTTCAGCTAATCCTCAAGATTAAAGATGAGGTTTCTGGCAATCGAATGATTTATCTCGACCTCTCTCCGGAAACTTCGGAAAGAAAGTTTCCGGAGAGGGGCTGAGAGGAAGTTATGCTAACATTTCTCTGCTCTGTTGTGTATTAAATTTAATGTGAAATGGTTTTAAAATATCATATTATAAGAATAAAGGTTCTACATAGGCTAGTTCATTAATATTGATACCTCACCTTAATTAAAATACGTTCGTTGTAATGAATTTTATTTCCCATGGAGACATTTAGCATTTCAGTGAATTAGTAATTGAACTTCAATTATTTAAAACATGTGTCAAGTTACTAACTTGAATACGAGAAGAGTATTTTTTAAAATTAATTCTTACAAGTTGGTTTACAAGTACAACTGGCTAATATAGTTGGTTTACATATATAATTTATAAGCTCATGATTGCTTACTAACAGGCTGACGTAATCTGCAGAATTGCAGTTTCTATGAGAACGTAACTCCTCCTGATGAAGATGAAAGCACATCCTGTGGTTATGATTTCATAAATTAAAATAATATCAATATTTGACTAATTTTTGGCAATAATTTGTATCTTCCTAAATCTTTTTTGAAAATATTTAAGCCTAAAATATAATATAAACAATGCAATTATAATATAAATCAATTCTTCTGACGTAAATTCGGTTGGATATTTCTTCAAGATTTCTTCTTTGTTCTTCGAGATTGGCCTGTATTTCTTTCCTTTCCATTAAATTGACAAAATTTAGGTCGATCTGGTAGATTGATAGTTTTATTAGAGAGGATCCTAAAAGTGGAACATCATTTCTTTGATTTCGGCAGGTCGACGTACTGCCTATTCGATTTGGCACAGAGACGTCAATAATATTTGTCGATTATATCTCGTGCAATTGAATTTCTAACGGGTTACAAGTGGTGACGTTTGGTTCTTGCTTAATCAGATGAACGGCACAAGGTGAATTGACTTCCAGGTAAATGCTGTGGGCGTTTCTACACAGGCACTTATTGGTTGAATTTTAGAGACGTCCTTAGTACATGTAGGAATGCAAGGTTAGGTGTATAAGGAATGCTAATTATTATAAATGACCTGTTATTTGAGATTGGTATTGGGTGTCGATTAATATATTGATATAATTCAGTCTCGACAAGTGGAAGCTCTAATATGAATACAATGAGCTTTTAATTTCAATTAGTTTTTCGAAGCCCACTGTATTTTGAAGATTTGTCTGAGCTTAGATGAGAACTTAATGCCTTAATTTCTTAGAAAAGTTCATATGGATCTACTATTGAATTATGGAGAACGTTGATCTTTGCAAAGGTTATTGAAAGCTCTATTTGGTCTAGCGTACTGCAGATGTGATTTTATTTATGATTATATGTATTCGAAAATAATCATGTAAATGGGTGTTGTGTATATCTCCTTTTCTAACAGTGTTCAATTTAAGAAATGCGCGTCTTTAAGTTCATCTTGTTAGTGGAAATATTGGATATCATCTTTGAAATGTGTTAATTACAGAATCCAATAACGCAATTTGATTCTATGTATCGATTCTTAACTTATTTTGATTTGCTTGCAAATTCTTTATTTTTTCGTCAATTTATTCTGTATTATTTTGGTCCAGATTACCTGTTATGAATTTAATAATTGATCCTAGTGGGCTAAATAAACCTCTTTTGTGTCTAAGGTTTATACTGGTGGGAATAATTTGTTTCATCAGATTTTCTATACATTTTTCAAGAGTATAGATTGATGTAATTGAATTATAATTGTAATATGTAGCATAATTTTTTAAGTCAACGGGATGCATTTCTGCTTAAGTTCTTCCAAAATAAAACTTATTAATCAGCGAATTCAGGTGGACGTGTTGTACAAAGGAAGAGTAGTTTGATGTTATTTTGTTCCTAATTTAAAAACAGGATAATTTATTGTTAAATATTACTTTGTTGGTTTTACATACTTAGTTGCTAGTTTTGAATTATTGCACCCGAGGTTGATGCCTAGCGTTGTTTCTACGTCGCTGTGGCCTTCAGCTGCAGGATCCCTTAGGGTGATGCAGATGTTATTCAAACTTATATACTAAGGTATGTGGTACTGTGTTGGTGTGCTGAGCTTTACTTGGGTAATCCCTTTAAAGCCAATGTTGTTTTTAGAAGCAAAGCTATTTGTTTAGTTGGGATAGAATACTGCTATTTACATATATACAACATATAATTATGAAACAAAGAGTACACATAAACGTTGGGGACTTAGAGAGCTTAGTCTATTCAGGTACCATTTCCACTATATCAAGGCGCCTTGCCAAGTGCCACGAGTCCGGCTACGGAGTCAAGGATGCTTCGATGGCTTGAAGTAGAGTGATGGCAGAAAATTTGCCATGAGCATATTTATAGGCGTTGTAGCGCCTTTAACAAGCCCCGGCCCCATGTCCTTACATGGTAGGCGGGCCAATCAGGAAGTAGATCATACTGTTATTTATGATATGCAAGTTTCTAATATGTTAGTTTTAAAATCTATTTAGAAAGGGTTGAAAGATGGGATGCTAAGTTGATCTTCAGTAAGTACATTCTCACAGGATTTTGCCTTTATGGGGGCAAAAGTTGCTTGTAATAAAGCCAGATTTCTCGGTATATAGTGTATCTGATGTCGGCTATGTGTTCGGTAAGCGGCGATCCACGTATTTGCTACTCCTAAAATCTGCATGTCAGGTTGTCGATGTGCTCCTCGACGTATTCAACTCTAGCCCAGGCATACAGATCCTCTACCCTAAGGCAATCGTTCAGGGTTAACGAGAACTCAGCGGGTAAGTAGTGATTTTGCATTACTTGTAGCCTTTTTATGTTTTTTCTTCATGGTTTTATAAATGTTTAATTTACTAGCCGGACTCAAGTATGATCTGGCAGTAATTAAAGTGCCGAGACTCTTTTTTATGACCGTGCTTTTGGCTATTATAGATTGCATGTGCTTACTGAAGTTGAACTTATCGAAGGTGCGCCCGGCAGCATATTTGTAAACAGGAGACGCGTTCGGCATAAGAGGCGAGCAGAAGTAGAGTAGTATATAGCAGACGAGTTAGGCAAAACCGCTTGGTAAAAGGCACACGTGTCAGTTGCAAAAATGTTTGCGGAATCAAGAGCTGTATATAGCAGACGAGTGAGATGGATTTTTGCCTGAAACGTCTATTATTTACTAAAACTTTTTAATAAAATATTTTGGGTTATTTTCAATGTCTTGCGATAATTTAAAATACTTCTTGGTGTACTTACCAAAACCTAGAGGGTAGTGAGTTATACTGGTAAAAATAGGAGTTTTCTTATTTTCTAAACAAAAACTTCCTATTCTTTGTAAATATTAGACAAAAAATGCAAGTTCTAAATGCTACATATAAGTATGTGTTTGTTAAAGTAGGTAGTATATAAGTAAGTAGAAAAGAGTTTTGAGTTTGAAACAAGAGATACCTATTTTTTAGGACAAAACATTTTGGAAAATAGACAAACACCCATAAGACAATAAAATAAATAAATAAAACTTTATGATTAAGGATTAAAAGTCTCTAAGTAGGTAATTAATTTAAAAAAGACATTTTTGGACAATTCATATACAGGGTTGCTCAAAAGTTCGGAAAATAAAACACTAAAAAATTACAATGTTTCGACCATCTTTTAAGCAACCCAAAGTTAGTGTAGCTTCCTCTTAATTTCAAATGCGTTCTGTACAGGGTGGCTCGAATTCGTGTCTATGTATGGGGAACTCGAAAACCGTAAGAGATACAGTGTCGGTCAAATTAAGGCAAAATTGCGCATTTAGGTGCCTAGCAATATACCGTTTAGAAAGTTTTAAAATTCCGAGTTTGTCCGGAGATATCCGGAAAAAAACGAAATTAGTTTTATTTTTCTCCTGGGCTTATTTAAAAACGGATTTCAAATTGAATTGCACTTTTGCATTGCCACTTTTTCCGCTCTATCCAATGATGGCATCCAGTTTGAAATCCGACGTTTCGTGTTCAAGGGATCATCATCAACTTTCTCTTTTTAAATGCGAACTTTAATTCTTTTATCGTTTTTCAGATAGTATTG
Source organism: Pissodes strobi (assembly GCA_016904865.1). NCBI lineage: Eukaryota > Metazoa > Arthropoda > Insecta > Coleoptera > Curculionidae > Pissodes > Pissodes strobi. The sequence continues at coordinate 11,139 of MU192943.1, read as the reverse complement.
GCGTTATTATTTTTTTTTATTTTTTTTATTATTATTTTTTTAATTATATAATTTGCTTTGGCATAATTTTAAATAATTTACTTTGGTACTTTTTAAATTTTTATATTCTATAAAAATATATTATTTTGTTTTTTGTATTAAGTGGGAAATTGAAGCGTATTAAAAATAAAAAATAGTAAAATTATTTCTAGCGAGAATATGGCCATTAACTATTACTCAAACAATTTGCTTACTGCAAAGATAAAATATTCCCAACTTTTAACCAATTAAAAAATTTATTTAATAGAGAACATCAACAATTTATAATCATACTACGTGATACTATAGGAACTTTGATGGAAACGCACCTATTGGAATTTTGCTTATAAATAAAATGCACTAAGCAACTATATGAAATTAAAATAATAAAAAAATAATAAAAATAAAAAAATAAAAACACATATTCATATTATTAACGCCAATACCATCTGAAAAACGATAAAATAAATTAAAGTTCCTATTTAAAAAAAGAAAATTGATGATGATTCCTTGTAGACGAGACGTCGGGTTTCAAACTGGATATCATCATTTGATAGAGCGGAAAAAGTGGCAATGCAAAAGTGCAATTAGATTTGAAATCCGTTTTTAAATAAGCCCAGGAAAAAAATTAAACGATTTTTCAAAATTTCGGTTTCTTCCGGATATCTCCGTAGACACTCGGAATTTTATAACTTTCTAAATTGCATCTTGCTAGGCACTTAAATGCGCAAATTTGCCTTACTTTGACCGACACTGTATCTCTTACGGTTTTCAAGCTCCCCATACATAGACACGAATTCGAGCCACCCTGTAAAGCATACATGAAGTTTCTTCACAAGTGAACAGATTGCCTAAGTATTTCTTTACATTTTCATGGGCACAGTTTTCAGAGAAATTTCGTTTGGCTTCATTTAGTTCATTTTCTGTTTTGGAATGTAAAATTACCTTAAATAGGGAGTAATATTTTTGTGACAAATCTCGTGATGGTATTCCGTTTTGCGCCGTTAAAATCCATCTCAAGACCGCCTTCTTTATATGAAAAATGCATAAGAGCAATTTTGTTTCTGGCCAAAGTTTTCTTAGCACTTTCCTCTCTCCTAAATCGTCATCCGTCAAGATAACTGTCGGTCGAATTTTTTATGGCATTATTTCTAGCAATTCTTCCGACTGCAAGAACAAATAGATCATTTTTTGTCAATTAGCTAAAATGCATCCAACGGGTAATCCTCCCGCCGCACTTTGTACTACAAAAAAATTTTTTGGTCATATAGTTTATGACCATAAACCTCACAATTACCGGATGCGTTGACACACATAATATCATTTGCTTGTGGTATCTTTAACGCACGTTGCATAAGTGGTGTACAAATAGCTGTAGCATAATAATTATCCTGTCAAGTTATTATTTTATAGTATAGGCCAGTTTTGGCTGTACGAAGAGCCAATGTTTCCTCCAACTTGAGCAACATATTAGACCCAGTACGCTCACCAAAATCCTCTTTAAATTTATTTTTCCACAAATTAGATACATTCATTTTTGTTGGTATGTAGTGCCTATCAAACGCAAAGTTTTCATACTCGTCACCCATTTCTTCCATTTCATCCATACAATAAGTAGGTATGGTAAGCTGTGGCTGCAGAATAACTTCTATCCAGTAATTTTTGCTGTTGATCCCAAAGGCCTCTCACGAAGTACTTCAATAACATTTATTCGATGATTATGTGTTAAACGAAATTCTATTACTCATTCTACTGAAGTTACGGATTTTATAAGAGACTTGGGCCTTTGAAAGAATTTCTTTATTATAATAAAAATTTTGGCTGGACAATCAATATTCATCGATTTTTTTTGTTTAGTTCCTCTCGATTTAACTTTTGTAGCCGTATTTAAATGACATCTATAAATACGTTTAAAAACATTCCTCGGTGCAATCGTGGGAACTTTAAATATTTTTCAATGGCCCAGGTTCATCTAGTTACAGCTTCCAGTTCAGATACCCATTTCTAAAGGTATAATAAGTACGAATTAGGCTTAAGTATTTCTATTATCTCATTTTCTTCTAGTGATGCACCAATGCACCATCAACTATAAACCCAAAATGTTGAGTTTAACCAGTTTATATTTTCACAAAAAAAAAATTAATTTACCACGTTCTTAAAGCGGACCAAAGTTCTGAAAACACTACTTCTTCCATTTAAAAAATGAAGTTACCCGTAATACGGAGCTGCGCAAGCTACTTAAAAAAAGTAGCTAAAACTACAAGTTACAGGCTAATATAAATTGTAAGTAGTTAAGTTACTTAGCAACTTAACTAGCTTTTAAAAAAGTAGCTAAGCTGCGTTATGCGTGATTGTGTTTATATCGAGTCCCTCTGAAGAATAAAGAGATTTTAGAGACACCGTCAAATTCAAACTAGACAGTATTTCTTTGAAAAAATAATAAATGTGGCTTTAGGAATAAAAATAACTTTACCTATCAAAACTAGCTTGAGCTACTAAAAATAGCTTATGAATGCATGGAGCGAAATTCTGAAAGTTACAGCTACAAGCTACTTTAAAAGAGATAGTCTAAATAAGTTATAAGTTACCAAAAAAGTAGCTAAGTTAGTAGCTTAACTATACTTGGCAACATTGCAAACATGACCAGTGAATTAGGTATCACGAAAAAACCCTTGAGAGTGAGCTTCAAAATAATTGACTATTTCTATACTTAAGGGTAACCCTGTATAAAAAGCCTATTAAAATAAAGAAAAATTCCCTCATTTCTAAAACGGCATTGATTATATTATTACTGTTTACGGTACAAATTGACTTTTACGTTATGTCCGTAATCCTTAACCTTATATTACCTTAATATAACGGGATCTACCTATTAGGAAATATAAGGAATAGGTAGAGATAAACTATTTTAATAAATTGCCCCAAATATTACCGGAAAATTATCTTATAAGATCAAATGAAAAAAACTGAAAAACTAGCGAGCTTTCATGAAATTAGCTATCCTCTGATCGTGTTTTGTAATCTTACCTACCTACTTATACTTATAATAAATTAGGTAATATAATTTTTTACTCACGTCCAGATTTTCTTTACTAACTAGTTTGCAAAGGATTTTATCGTTGCCTTTGATGCTCTTATAATCATAATCATTTGGCAATTCACGCATTTTGCAATTTATTTAAAAGAACCTCTATGATAGATCACACAATTTCACAAATCAAGCAAAAATTAGAAAATGCAAGTGGAGTGTAAAAACCTTTTTTAAATTCATTATTTTATCTTCTTTATTCATTATTTCATACAACGAATTTTAATTTCAAAAAAGAACCCGAGGAACTATTCAATTGTTGCTTTAAGAGGTTATGTAAACAGCAGACGTATCAGGCAATCTTGGGCGGACTCGTCTTCTAAATATGAAATGTTTTTCGGGCATTGGCGGAATTAATCGAATGGATAACGCGTCTCCTGTTTACAAATATGCCGCCCGGCAAGGTATGACTCGACTAGGCCTGTCCAATAAAGGAGCATACTGTATTTAACCAAGAGTTTATACAGCAGCCCGTCCTGCCATAGCCTGTCGAACTCTTTGTTAGATAGCAAGAAGAAGTAGTGCAGTGGTTTGGCGCTTATTGAAGCATTCATGTATACCAGATTCACTTTTCGCCGCGAGCATGGTGTTACCGTGTCCTCCGCGAAAACCAAACTGCTCCTGTGGTAGTATTTTCTGTTCATCCTCGGTAAGATGAGCATTTCGACCACATTTCGGGGGTGTTCAGTAACGATATAGATCGTTACGAGGCTGGGAGGGTCGGGTCTTTCTCCGGCTTCAAGAAATGTACCACGCACGCTATTTTCCATGGTTTTGGGAAATGTTGCAGCCGGATAATCGCGTTAATAATGTGCATATAATGGATGAGGGTTTTTCCAGGCAAAATTTTTAAGACAATATTCGGAATGTTGTCCGGACCCGGCGCTTTGTTTCTCGGAACATAGCACTGTGCTTTGCGGATTTCCGCAGGGGTTGTTCTCGGTTTGTCATATACCTCCGGAGGAATAGGGTACTTTCGTTGGCGAAAGATGTTTATCGTACCAGTGTAGGGTTGTTGTGCATGCAATATATCGGGCGACTCGCTGTAGACGCCCCCCAAGTAATCCGCAAAAGCTTCTGCTTTACCTAGATCATTAAGGTGATCTAAGCCACGACGATTTGTTTCAGGTATTGTCGTAAAGCTTCTACGGACTCCCTTGGCCAGCGAGCCGTCTCTCCTGTTTACACCGTTTATGAAGTCCAGCAATACCTGATTGCTGTGATCGCAGATTTTACCCCTGATTTCGTGCGTCAGTGTATTAATACGTGCAGCTCCCTCTTTAGCCCGATTTCTCTGCCATCTTCTTCGAAATCTGTTTCGAAAGGTGATGAGATTTAGGATTGGATCAGGTAGAGATTCTGTTTTAGAGCGAACTGTGACTCTAGGACACATGGCATCACGGATGCGCAGTTAGTTTGGCCTCGTTTTCTAGTTCCAGAAACGTCTCAATCTGCTCGGGGACAACTGCGAGATCATTAAGTCTTGCTCGGAATGCCCTCCAATCAATATTTCCATACGAAATGATAGTGCTTTTCGTTGTCGGAATCCTGCAGTGCAGGCCAATCTCGATTGGGAGGTGATCCGAATTCAAGGTATTAATCTCTCGCGGCTGCGTTGTCCTAATTATGCCCCGAGTGATAGCGATGTCCAGGAACGAGGCGTTACGTAGATAAGTGGGATTAGGTGTACGGTGGTAGGATATTTCCAAGTTATTTTCGATTATCCCCTTTAAGGTAGTCGTCTCGGTGGCCATTGGTTAGGCCTTAGCCCGAATGGCTATCTGCTACTTAGTGTGCCTTGTTTTGGCAAGCAGGATTAGCCGGGGGTGGTGCTGGCCGACATTCCTGCTTTGGCTTTGGCTTGGCTCCTCTTGACTGAGTGATATTTATACATAGACAGGGCAATCCTCGACTATTGATCTGTGCGGGTCGCCACAGTCAACGCATTTTAGGTAAACTGCATTGCAGGTAATAATTTTGTGCGGCCCTGCACATTTACTGCATGCTGTTCTGCGGTTGCAGTAAGTTTTAACATGGCCAAATTGATGACATTTCTTGCATTGCAAGACTAGTTTGCCTGACGTCTTGCTCCCCAAAAGGGTCTTACGTACATGATGGTTTTGATCTCTTGGTTGAGTCTACATAAAGTATAATTTGCTGCTAGAACACCTAGATACATTGGCACTCTAGCCTTCTTCATTTCATAAACATTTTTTGGCTTAGTATCGTATTCATCGCTAATTTCCTTAGGTGAAACGCCGCCGTCTAACCCTCTGAGAACGAATGTCCTGGTATTTTCTTGGCTTTTTGGGCACACGTGTGGTATCCGGATTTTTCGTTATCTAATGCACGTTTAAGGGTTTAGATTTCTCGGAGCTGTTTATGGTCCGAAGGCCTACCCTTTATTACCACCGGCGGTGGCGCGTGAGTTTTGGATTTAGGGAGTTGTTGGCCATTGTTATTGGCGTTCGCTTTGCATTTGTGGCTTACAGAGGCAGAGGTTGGTACATTGCTTTGCGCATCATCTTCCTCGGTTTCCATGTCTTTTAGCGGCTATTTTTAGTGGCTACAGGGGTGACAGTTGTGAAATTCCTTTTGGAAGGTATTTTGCTTCAGGGGTAATTTGAAGCGGTCATTGTCACCCGATGGTATGAGAAGCCCAGAGCTCAGTGGAGGAGGCGGGGCCATAAGGCTGGGCCCTCCTTCTTGGTTATCGGCCGTCGTTGTCGGTGTTCTTGCCATGTGTATATCAGTGGTATTTTTGCGCTTGATGTTTTTTAGCCAAATTGTGTTTTGGTTTTTAGAGGCTTCATCTCCTTTTATGTTTGTAGGGCTGGCCTTTTTACCCATATCAATCTTGGACATTATTTGACGCTTGATTCTTGTAGGATGGGTATCTCTAAGATGTCGTAGAATCTTAGTGGTCAGTTTTAGAGCATTATTTATGCCCAATTCGTTGATGTCTCGCAATGTTTCGCTATCTTGGCGGCATTGTACGCAGATTTCAGCATAGCTCTTGCGGCGAGTTTTGATTTCAGATATGCTGCGTCTGTGAGTTTACGGTCAGAGTTTGACTCCATTGATATATTGGACCACGAATCTTCATCTTCTGTGTTTTTACCCATCCCATGAGCAATAGCCAGGGTTCCGTCCCCGGAGACTACAAACAGGGGTGTAAAACCCTTCCCGCCTTTACTGGTTACTACTAGACGAAAAAGCAGTCCTAATACAACGTAAAATGATCGTGATTAAAAATCCGAAGTGCTCAAAATGCTTAGAACACAGAATAGGTCCTATTCCAACCTATATTGAAACATGAGTCCTAATTTGAAGGGTAATAATCCTGTTCATGTCGTGATATTTTATACCGCTTGAGTCGAGGACGGTCCAGGTCCCTCTGGTACAATTAGTATTATTTTAGATTCATTTATATGGATTATATATGTATGTTTATTTTTTGGGTTTTGTATTTCGACTTTACTGTTTTCCAAAATTTTTGTTAAGGTGAATGGACCTGAGAATTTTTTTTATTTTTCCCGGATCTCTGTTCGCCTTTCCTGTATACTTGAGAACCGATTACTGGGTTTTGCGTTGTTTTATTTTAATGACCATGTCAATAATTTTGTGGTTTAATTATTATTGTTTGGATTCTTCTGCGATTTGATCGTATAGAATTTGGGTATTATTTTGGTGCTTGTTGATATATTCGGTATAAACATGAGATGGTACAAGATTCATGGGATCTCATGAATTTGTGTGTCCTAATATAAGTTCTTGTGAACTAAAATATGTAACACAATGGATCGTGTTATTATGCTATAATGGCATATGAGATTGATTAAGCTGGTTATATCGGAATTTGGGTCAGATCCTCGTAATATTCTTATGTGTTCTTTTAAGGGTAGAACGTAGCCATTCTGCAGGTGAATTTGAAGGTGATGGGACCTTGTAAACTGAACTTTAATATTATGTGCTTTAAAAGTTTCGTCTACTACTACATTTCGCAATTTCATTCCTTCATCTGAGATAACTTTTTTTTGGTATCCCAAAAAATTAACACAATTTTAGGAGCTTGTCGCAACTTGATACGACATTGCCATGACAATTTCAGAAATTTTTGTTTTGAGTCAATAAAGGTGTCAATGTGCACGATTGCGTATGGTCTATTACGTGCTACGGTGAGTACTAAAGCTTGATCAGGTAGTCGTCATTTTATTTAGATCTTTGGCAAATTTGACAGTTATCAATATGGTTTGTTAAGTTTCATTTTTAAAATTTCCAATAATAATTGTTTCTTCGATACCACGATGGCTTGTGTTTTTTCTTGTCTAAATTTAATCATTCGTATTCTTATATTCTCTTGAACAGTGTTAACTAATTTTATACATTCGATAAGTTTCAAATCTCTAAAGCGTTTGATCACAGATTGTTGATCTTTTGGAAAGGAGTAATTAATGTATCTCTTTTTTTATTTATGTATTCCTTTAGCAAATTGGTCATTTCCGCCATATTGGGAGGTAAGATTGCATTTATTATTTGATTACCATCAAATATCTCACATTCTACTTTAATGTATTTATCATATGGGTAAGTAACTAAAATTTTAACTAAAGGCTATAATTAAAATTATCAGATCTTCCAAGCTATACGAGAAAGAATTATTAAATCGATAAGTAAATCAATAAAAGGATAAAGTAATGATACACTTACAGCAATAGAAGTACGATGATTTTCACTCCTAACTGATGGGCCCAATAGGACGGGAGATGCTGTCTCGTTCCTGGATTAATGGTATGAGGCTCGGGACGATGCTTGTTCCCAATTCTCGCACCAATAGGACGTTGAGTGATTCTTGTCTCTTCTTCCCTGGTCTGGTTAAGTTCCCTGCACCAACTTTATCGGAAAGTTCGGAAATGCAACAAATCATTGAAACGAATACAGATCGATATGCTCGATGCACAGAAATCTGATGACAAATCATATCGACTGCGCCAGTTACTAATTCGAATACGAGTAGAGTATTTTAAAAAATATACTTCTTACAAGCTTTCTTATATATATTTATTAGGTCATGAATACTTAGTCTGCATGAGAGTGATGCTATACAAATCTAGGATGGCTGACATAATCTGCAGATTTGTAGTTTCTAGGAGAACGTAACTGTTAGGTAGATATATACTAGTGTCGATTCATAACTAAAATGCTGTCATTATGCATATATGTGAAGTCGGCCACCGGTTTGCAAATAAAAGATAGTGCGAATAATGGATTAAATTTGCATGATAAACTGAAGACCACAGGGGAAAAATGATGATAGTCCAAAAAATGTAAATTTGAGATAAACACGTCAAATCACGGTCAAACCCCGGTACTTTCTGCCTAGCATACTATAAAGAGCAAAACAGATGAGATTACCGAGTAAAATTTCGTTTTGAAATATCCCATACAGGGGAAAAAGGATGAAGGTCCACTCGATTTATGTAAAACGGATGAGAGTACAAAAATCTTCCACCCCAGGCTTGTGTGCTAGACCTTCAGCCATTACAGGCATCATGAAGTAGCAGCGAAGCACTAAGCAGTTCGCTTTCCTTTTAAGCCTGAGTAGGTTGCGTGCTAATATTTCTTGTTATTTGAAACCATTGCCGCATTGCCATGGACTATCAAAAAAACTTACCACTGCCAAACATTATAGACCGGGCTCCCAGTGGAGTTCCGTATGCAAAATATGCAGACCGCATTCTGACTTCTGATATGTGCTGTACTGGTCTTATACTTCGATATGAATGATGTTGCCAGTGAGTGTTGTGGTACGTTCTCTCTCCCCCTTCCCCTTCCCCTTCTCCATTGCTGTTAACATTGTTAGCATACTTCGAAAAAGTATTGATCATAATCATGGGACTATTAAAAACGAATGTTTAAGGCTGTATGTATACTTTTTTCGGTTATAAATATAACACACCACAAGTCAGTAGGTACAATACGTTTAATTTTAATTAAAAAATCATAGAAAAAAATTATAGTTAATTTTAAAAACAGTGTTTTACTTTCTTACAAATTTTGAGCCAATGGAAATATTTCAATTTTAATTTATACTACTATAAAGTGAAATTAGCGTTCACGGCACCAAGAGGTCATCTGGTCATCATTCAAAAATATTTTTTTTGAAAAAAAATTTTTTTCCAATCCGAAAATGACAATTTTTTCCAATCCAATTGATCCGAAGTGGCTTAATAAAAGCGGGACAAAATAGGCTTATCTGGACAATTTTCAAGCTGACGCGCATCTTGTGAGTGCGTGCGTGTGTTGTGAGTGTGTTAAATGTGTGAGTATGTGTGCGTGTGAAGGCGCGTGCCGTGGCGTTTGCGCGAGAGCGCGCATGGGGTTTTAAAGGAGATGAAAATGGGATAAAAGAGTTGTTTAATGAGAAATAAGGGCACATCAGCCCTTGAAGATATTTAATTTTTATATATATTCATATTAATTATATATATTCAAATTAAATATAACAGTACCAACAGTACCACTTAATACTTAAAATATATCATATGTGGACATGCATTTTACTGAAACAGTAGTATAAAAGCTTTACTATGTACGGTTAAATCAGTCTATAAATATGGCTAGAAATACCATGACTTGAAACTTTCAAAGATAATTATGAAATAAAAAAAATTTAAATGAAATTACTCTAGTTGCCATCTGGGTCATCGGGGTCTTCTTCATTATGAGGCATTTCTGCATTAGAGCACTATCCACTGCAGTGATGACATCATTTCCGGCACACCATTCTCGCGGACCGGCCGCAGCATCCACACGCATCTCCACATCCGGATTTGCACGCACCCCTAATTAGGTTCAGTCGACTCGGCGGGGCAGCGAGCAGGTCGGAGCAGTGTGGCACAAATCGCGCTGCGTAGTCCAGTTTTCTCCAGTCATACTTCGTTGCGTTGTCAATCAAGTCATCAGAGCAACAGCGAAGAACTACGGGGAAACGGTCAGAATAAAACAAACTGGACCCGCCTTCTGAAGCCTGCACTCGAATAGAGAGGGATAAGGGTGCTACAGGACCCCGGGGATGCAGATACCTTGACCAGTATAATAGCCCGACCTTTGCTATAGCTGCAACAGACACGGATATTCTTGTCATGCTTGTCCAGCGCAGAAAACCTACCTAGAAGTTGTGATTTTTCGATAAAAGGACCTGTCAGCCATTCTCTTTGCTCACGCCTTTTCCGGCTGTGATAGAATGCCAGCAGTTTTTGGAAAAGGAAAGGCCTCAACATTGAAAATTCTCCAGGGCAACGAAGTTGGAGTTTTTATTAAGCCCAGAGCAGATTTGGAGAGGATCGTCTCCTGCGGTAAGAAATTGCTTCTTGCTTTATACAAAGGAGCGAAATATGCCACCCTAGATGACCTTCGCTACACCCTCTACAACAAGTGTAGCCGCCACGCAAAAGCTAGATGCTGACTTGCAGCTGAAAACTTTGCCCCCTGCAGCTGCTCGACAACATTCATTGCGCGTGCACCTGCAGGTAATTTGAAGAAAAATAAAAGGGTAAAGCATTCTGCATTAGTAAAATATTAATTAGGTTGATATTTTTTAAGTTCAAGAATGGCTTGGGACAGGAACAAAGCTGGATGCAATGAACTACGGTTGGAGAAAACTGGCCAGCCCAGCGCGGCTTGTGCGCTTGCCCTGTCGAGTCTCTTGAGCTTAATTAGGTGTGCGTGTCCAGATGTAGAAATTTATGTGGATGCCGGTCCGAGGGGATTGAACACTGTAGTGGAGAGTGTTCATGCAGAATTGCTTCATAATGAAGAAGACCCCGACGACCCAGATGGCGTTTAGAGTAATTTAATTTTTTTTTATTTCATAATTATTTGTGAAATTGTCAAGTCATGGTATTTCTAGCCATACTGATCTAACTTACATACATGCTTTTATACTACTGTTTCAGAAAAATGTATGTCCACATATCTTTTAAATATTAAGTGGTACTGCTATATTTAATATGAATATTTATACTGATTAA
>JAEQML010061006.1:0-26344 GCA_016904865.1 Pissodes strobi | reverse complement strand
AATGAATATGTTAAATTTTGCGATGTAATGCTTCTCTTAATCGATACGCAGAATATCTTATGAATTGCAAATGAGATCGAGTATATCTAAATGTCACCTCTTGTAGTATATTGCCGCACCCTGTATATCCAGTAGGCGTCTTTGATATTAGTTGGAATAAATTTAAATAAAAATTATTTGTATTGTTAATCTCAGGTAATATTAGGGCAGTGGCATATTTAAACTAACGTTCAGTAGGTGTAACTATTGTTAAAAAACAAATCAATTAATTATTAATTCGCGTAATATTATATAGTGCAGGCGAGTTAGTCCAATTTTATCGGTCACAAAATTATATTGGATATTTTTAATTTTTTTTTAATGGAAATATTGTAAATAACGTTTTATACAAATCCTCAAAAGTCCCCACCGATCCACTTTTCCATGGACTTTCTAATTAATTCGGAAACAGTTCATTTTACAACAATAAAACGTTAATTGCATAATGAAAGGGCACACAATTCTCTACAATACGGCTCTCTTGTCTTTTAATACATTCTAAAAAAAATACAGATTAAAGTTAGTAATAGCTTTAGCCAAAGATTTATGCTTTTTAGAAAATTTAATTTAGTTATCTTATTACTCTCATTGAATAAGCTTATGAGCGTTTTTAGTAAGTTTTTTCGGTTCTCAAAAATAGGTGGGTTTCGACCACGCTTATGCATGACTTCTTTTATATACCTCCATTATGTAGAACAGTGAAAACATAAAACAACATACCTCGTTTACTGAGTCTATCTTAGTCGGCAGCTATTGTTGCTGCTAATACTATATACAGTCAAAACGTGATGAAATAGACCAAAATCAATGATAAGTAGGATTTAGCTATCAAGATTAATGATACAGTTTTGCCCGTGGACATAAATCTTCTAAGATGAAAAAAAAGTAAGGGAAAAAACAATGTTAAAATTGTATGATAAATATTTTATATCTCTAAAAATTATAACAACTATACAAATTACCCTGATATTAATACAGTTTACGAATAAAGAAATGCAGTACAGGTAACGCCATTTGGGATTTTTCAAAATTTTAAGATGTTGAGTCTAGAACGAAAAAATTTTACGAAGGTTCATGTTTATTTTATTTTCATCTGATAGGATTAGTAGTATGTGAGTAAAAATAATTTCCATCGATTTTCATTTTGAGATAGACCGTATTTTTTTTAAGAATTGATGGTCGCGTATCTAGACAATCCTGAAAATATTTATGAAGTGCTACGAGTCGTCTAGTACTGAATGAGGCTTTTTTGTTTGCTAAAACCAGAATTAAAAATGAAATTATGTCGGATAAAAGTGAAAATTGTATTGCAAATAGAATCAAGAATTTGACCGATATGTTAAATACGAGTGACTTAATAAATAAAAAAAACCGTCCGAGAAAGGCATTTGCAAACAGTAATTTGACTACGAGAAAAAGAAAAAGTGATCCTTTAGTAAAATCTCAAACTCCAGTACGACTTGCTTTGGCCTTAGAGATTAGTTACAGATCCCCAGGAAGGCGAAGTGTAGCGCAGTTAATAAATAAAGTGACAAATGGTCGTCCCGAAACTTAAAAAAAAATCATCTGATGCGAGTAAGCTAAAATCTACCAGATGAAGCACTGGCTTTGATGGATGATTTAAAATTAACAAAACATCAATACATTGGAATGCAAACGGATGAAAATGAAACAAATGTCAATCTCTATCCCTCGCATTATTTGGTGCTTCAATCAAAAGTTAAGTGTTATCAAGGTGGGATAATCGTCTTCGAAAATTCAGCCAAAATTAAGTTGTAAAAAGTATTGGATCATACCAGCCAACGTTTGGTCAAAATTCAAGATGAAGTTTTAGTTCGAACCTTAGAACATAATGCAATTTCTTGACTTAGATGATAGTGGAAGTCATTCAATGTACAAGCAAAATTTTTCCACTAAAAATTTTAATACCAGTGATGCTGACACTTTATTGGTACCTTTGCGATAGGCGACTGCACTTTAAAAATAAAGAACCGGAGGTACTCATCTACAAGTTGTTATGAGCCCATTCGTGTTAAATTTTGCAGAGACAGTCGATGTTGCTAGATCAGAAGTTGAGTATATAGAAGCCCAGCTAATATCTTTTTAGTTTGGTCAGATTCAGTCATCTTAAATATAAGAAAATGGCCTCTTAAAAAAGCAGGCACTTATTCAAATGAAGTTTTAAATTTGTTGAGAAATTGTGAGCTAGAATAGATTTAATAAAAAAAAAAGAAATTGTAGTTTTATATATATTAGTAGTTTAGATTAGTTATATTTTTATTTTTGTTAAGATTAATTTTTTCTAGCATTTTATATTATTCATTCGTAATTTTTGTTAAATTCTGTTCTAAACTACTAAAATTTATATTTAATTAAAATTAATTTCAATACAAAATTTAAAAATACTAAGATAATATTTTTAGAAAAATCTAGGTTATTTATAGTTGCTTTGGTATGCTTTTTTGCTACACTCTGTATAATATATAAATCTTCGAATTTCTTTCTTTTTGTGGTTATTTTGATTGTAAACTATAAGCAAGGCAATATTAAATGTTTTTTGTACTGCTAATATTGACAAATTGACCACAGTGCACCCCGGACATGATGAGTATGTTTATATATCTCGTATCCTGGGAATCATGAGCGCATAATATCGAAGTGAAATATAAACTCTTTAACAGGCTATAATCACAGCACTCGGCGGGGAGGTAACGTCACGATTACCATCACGAAATTTTATGGATGTTGTAATGCCAATTGTTATCCATGGTTTATTATGTGTGTTAAATATTAATATAAATTATAATAATAATAATCAAAAATATTAACAACTAATTTAAAGTAATATCTAATATCTAATATAATTTGACTTTGCCATTAAATACTTTCGAATACGAATATCTATGATATAATGAGACATATTCCTCTAATAATTATAGTTATATAAAATAATGATAAATGAATTTAAAATTATATATTTTAAACCTACTAGTAGTAAAGTGGTTCTTTTCGTCAAATTAATTAATTAATTTTCATATCATAATACAAATACGTCCAGGGTACCAAACGAAGAATAAAAATCCAGAAATTTTTCTCGTTGCCATAGTTGCAAATTGCAAATCAAAATAATAGTATCATATTGGTCAAAAGTTGATAAAAAATATTATATCACATAGCAAGTGTCAGATATTTCAGATTCTTAAGAAAACGATTAAATACACTAGTGTTGAAATCACTTTCATCTACGACCACTTGTGAAAATTAGAAAAAAAGGCATAGCTAACGTGACTAGAAAGTGCCGTATATCACAGGCATGTTGAAAATGTTTCCAACACGACTATATATTTTAATAGATGGCAGATCCTATCAATTATAAATTTGACAGCATATTTGATTTAACATTTTGACTTGGTAGCTGAGGTTGACCGATAAGTACTTTTCATAATACCTCTCTGAAAACTATCATTTTCGACGTCTCTGTAGAGCAAAGAAAAAGTTTAGCCTTAGCCTTAGCGGTGCGGGCGCATGAAAAAAAGTTTTTCTCGTTCCCTAATTTCAAGTGCTAAATTTGGAATTATTTAGTTGCAATAAATTAGGTTACAAATAGGCAGCAATGCATTTTACATTTTAGCATCAAGGATATAGGAGGATAAAACGTTTGACAAAAATCCAACTTAACAGCAAAAATATCTGCAAGGCTATCAATACTTATGCCGTCTCAGTTCTTGGATACTCGCTTAGATTAGTAGCATGGACCGGCACTGACATTGAAAATTTCCAGCGGAAAACAAGAACAATACTTACAAGAGCACACAAACACCATCCGAGGAGCGCAGTGGAGCGAACAACCTTGCCAAGACATCTAGGTAGAAGAGGTCTAGCGTATCTACGTAGACAATTGGATCGGCAAATAAATAATTTGGGCAATTATCTTCACGGGAAAGCGAATTCCTCAGAAGTTCATAATAATAAGAATATGACTATTTAGCGAATAGCTATATCCAAAACACTATAAGGATAAGGTAAAATTATAAAAGAAAATAAAATACCAAACACCCTAAGACTGTATCAATATATACGCTCTTATCAACTTTTTAAAAACATTCAATTCGGTCTTTAACGATATTTGGTAACCAGTTACTTGATCTGATGTTCAAGCTTTATTTGGTCATTATTAATAACTGTTATTAATAATGACGCATTATTAATAGGATATTAACACCAATGACCTTGCTAGACTACCAGAATATCTTATACATTTCTGCGGAAGAGCCCAATGTTGTTGATTCTTGTTAGTCAATTACAGCTTTTTTTTAGTAAATTTTAGGTAATTTGTTTTATCAGAATTAAAAATTCGCCCAATATCTTCGCATCACTTGTTGTATTTTTGCTAGGCACCACTATCTCTCGTGATTATGAAGAACTTGGGAAAATTAATAGAAAGCCTGAAGACCTTCAAGTTTGGTTTCAACGGTTTCAAATATGGCAATGGCTCCAATAATGACACCTCTACCTAGTTATATAATATGTTGGTTCAGGTTTCGAATTTCCTCAGTGCGCCATTTATACATAAGAAGTAAGGAAATAAGAAGGGAACTCCTTTCATGACCGTCAATATATAAAAGTAGAAATTAATATGCCCAAACTGAAAAATATATTTTCAAAATATAGAAGATTGTGAAAATTTGAATCATTGGGGAAGATTCATTATTTATATTAACCATTCTAAAGTTCTTATTTTCCTAGTCAAAGATTTCGATGACTCGATGCTGGGATAGTGCGCATGCCTTTGTCGGAAGCATCTCAATTAGAAACGAATGAGTTTGACTTTCCTTTTTTGGTAATAACAAGTGCCTCAGGTTCTTCTGGCACTAGTTTTAGTAGTTTCTTCTCCGTCCTACCACGGATCCTTAGAGTTCACCGCTACCTAGAGTGCTCGTTTTCGCTGTTCCTTCCAACTCTATGATGAGTTCCTTCTTGAAGAGGTGAGAGGCTATTAGTCTTAATAAAATTTTGAAAAACTGATATTAATACCGCTGAAACGAGAGCTGACACGTACTCGAGTTATCACTTTTCCTGAAGAATACCATTCTGGCTCGTGTCCATCCTTCCGGGAACCACCCGTTAGATGCAAACCCATTGCAAACTCTTAGTAGATATTAGGGTCCGTTTAGCGATATCTCCTTTAGAATTTCAGGCGGGATATTTCCAACAGCTGGAACCTTCGTATTTGTTAGTTTCCCAGCTGTTGGGATAGTGAAGTTTGAGAATATTTCTTCTCTGTAGTGAGTTGTAAGTAGAAAAAATATCTTCTGCGATTCGCGTGGAAAAGTATGGCCTGGGTAAGTACCCTTTCATTCATTGCTATTATATAGCCATCTCCTCATATATCGTGGTCTACAATGTCACACATTTCCTGCCATTGGACTTTTTTTATGCCTTAAACTTGTCGCGCAGTCTTTTCCTGGAAGACTTGTACTCTTCCCGAAAATACTGACTTAATACTAGAAGATCTTTTGTGTTTCTTGTTTATAATCTTCTCTTCCATGTACACGCTTTTTGGAGTCCAAAGGTCTCTTCAGTTAACCGCTTATCTCACGATGAGAGTTCGCTTCTTTGGCATAGTTTTATTACATGTCATGATCATTTGCAGAGGTTCTGTGCAATAGGTTTGTTGTCCTGTTCGGAAATCTTTGTTATTTCTGGCAGCATTTTTGAACAATCTTTTTTTTATAGTTGCGTTCTGCACTTTTGTTTTTTTTTTTGGAAAGGCATTTGCTTGTTTACCACGACCTCGATGGTGATATATTTGTGGTTGTTTAGTGACTCATTGTCGCCTAATTCCCATTGATTTATCTGGATATCTCCTAGCGTTAGCTTGAAGTCCAAGATAGTGGAGCTTTGATGTCTCTAGAACGTGGCTTCCATTTGTACAAGCAGATGAAATTAAGCCATCCATGAGTCTTCACTGGTCAACAACGTTGATAATCCTGTGACGGCCTTGCATTGAA
Organism: Pissodes strobi; assembly: GCA_016904865.1. Taxonomy (NCBI): domain Eukaryota; kingdom Metazoa; phylum Arthropoda; class Insecta; order Coleoptera; family Curculionidae; genus Pissodes; species Pissodes strobi. The sequence goes on along the minus strand of JAEQML010061006.1, from coordinate 20,294 downwards.
GTCCTCCACTAATTTTCCATTTATGACATCGAAGGATCGTTCCAATATTTCCTTGTTCGGAGAAGCATAAGGGTTGCACGGTGCCAACTTTTACACACCTGTTCAATAATCTGATAGATTAGGTAGTTTAATTGTAGTGTAAAATTTATTATTGTATCTAATAATCGCCGCATTTAATCGCATTTCTGATCTGTTCATAGATTAGAATTATCTTTGCACCTATTTATTTCTGCTGGGACTATAGTCATCTCAGGAGTAAGACAACTTCGGTTAGTGTTTATTTGAATCGGTTTCCTTTTGATTTCGGTTATGTTCTTCTATGTTTGATGGTTCATCTTCATGGGGCACTTGAGTTTTTTAAGCATTTTTTGCATCCAAACTGATGTCCTTATTTTACTTTCTGCTGACTTATTGCCTTCCATATCACATTTAACACAAAACGTTCCTTATTTGTTCCGGTGCAATTTGCTTTGGTGTTGCTGTACTACCAGAATTTAAATCATTTTATTTCCATTTGTCCCTCAATTATACTGCATCCTATCGATCCTATTTTAATTCTGGGTAAGTTAGTTGACATCAGTTACGGAAATTTTCACGATCACATTTCTGCTTGTTATCATTATCTGGATTTACGTATGACGGTTTAATTATGATTCCCTAATTTTTTAATGTACATAAATTTTGTTATAACCGTCGCATCAGAAACTGCAAAATGATCTGCAGATGCGCAGAATGTTTATTCTAAATAAGATGATTGTTAGCTCACCTTGTTTAAAAATATTAGCTTTGTCTGCTCCATTCCGGATTATAAGGGCTAAGTCTGCGTTTTTGGCAATTTTTAAGTTTTGTACGTCTACTTGGATTTTTTACCTGGTCTGAGTATCAGCATGTCTCCGCTCTCTTGTCTTAACTGCATTTTTATGTTGGTTCGCTTACGATTTCTATTCTTCGAACCAGTGAAAAATAATTATACCATTCTCTACATAACCAATCCAAGTGCTCCTCTAGCTTGGATAAGGCCATTTTTATCTTCTTGTTTTGTACCCCAAAAACATAGGGGTTAAAAAAATTCTGTTCGTATTTGTTTATAATAATATATGCCATATTTAACCTTTCATAACCTCCCTTACGTACTTGAAGGTCTGATCATGTTACGGATTTTTTTCTCTTTATTGGTTATATCTATTTACACATCTGAGCTACATATTACTCTGCTATAGTTCCAACACATGTTTCCAATGACAGCGTGAAGACACTAATTTTCATATTAGAAATTATGATAACCATCATATCATAATTGTGGCATAAGTTCCAATAATAGCTTTTTCAGTGTCACTTGTCAAAATCCGAGTGAAAAACCACTGATATTTTTAACCTTTTGCCATAACAATTCTGAATGTTAGTGTCTTTATACATTAACATCATTCGAATAATAAATCTTAAGCCATTTTATCAGATTGAAAAACAATCAGATTGAAAAACAAAAGACATGCTTGGCTTTTATTGATATCCGTGATCTTTTTTGTTTATTGTAGAAACCTACTTTTTCTGTTCTCAAAATCTAGTTTTATTGCCATTTAAATTTGACTTTTAATTATTTCGATTGCCTGATAGCGCTTTATTGTCTCGTGCTGCAATATCCTCTAGAGTCAAAATAATGTGCTCTAGTTATTTATATCTACTGGTAATAAACAGTTGACAAAAAAAATATGCAAGATCGAGAATCTGACTGAAATATAAGCCGATACAATTTCAATTGGCACAGAGAACGATAAGAACGAAAGCAAATTCTTGCGTATTAGTGATCAAATGATCTGCAGATGCTACTTACCTTGAGTAGAAAGAATAATTAGTTATTCTGAAACGCTGGAAAATAATTGTAAGCTAACAGCCTAGGGAGAAATTAAACCACTTGAATAGCTTCTTCAGATTCGCATCAATAGTACCTTAAGGTTTAAATATATTGCAACGATGTTCATGTGAAAGATACTTTCAAAAATCAACTGTGCAAAGCTTGTTAGAAAGCCCCCATTTATAATATGGGCTTTCTATAGGGCGCGACCAATCGGGACAAAAACTTCGTAACGGTACGTCGGATCGCTCTGAAACTTATACCTATCGATTTGTAATCGAAAAAAAAAATTTTGATTTTTTGTCTGTATGTGTGTGTGTATGTGTGTATGTATGTGATGGGATCGACTACAGGTCGCAATTTTGAAGATAGCGACTTGAAATTTGGCATAGAGGTAGAGGTCCACAAACCCTCGGACCCTATTGATTTTGGTTACGATCGGTTAATATACAGGGTGTGAAAACAGGACAAGTTACCGTTTTTTGGCGTTTTTTGGCATTTTTGTCCTGGTAAACAAGGACAAACTATTCTTTTATTTATGTCAAATGAAAGTATTCGATAAGACACGTATTTTTGTTCCTCTGCTCTTTTGCTCTAATTGTTATACAGGGTGCGAAAACAGGACAAGTTACCGTTTTTTGGCATTTACAGGTCGCAATTTTGAAGCTAGCGACTTGAAATTTGGTATAGAGGTAGAGGTCCACAAACCCTCGGAACCTATTGATTTTGGTTACGATCGGTTAATATACAGGGTGTGAAAACAGGACAAGTTACCGTTGCTTGACATTTACAGGTCGCAATTTTGAAGATAGCGACTTGAAATTTGGCACAGAGGTAGAGGTCCACAAACCCTCTGAACCTATTGATTTTGGTTACGATCGGTTAATATACAGGGTGTGAAAACAGGACAAGTTACCGTTTTTTGGCATTTACAGATCGCAATTTTGAAGATAGCGACTTGAAATTTAGCATAGAGGTAGAAGCCCACAAGCCCTCGAAGCCTGTTGATTTTGGTTACGATCGGTTAATATACAGGGTGTGAAAACAGGACAAGTTACCGTTTTTTGCCATTTTTGTCCGTGCAAACAAGGATAATATTCTTTTTTTATGTCAAATGAAAGTATTCGGTAAGACTCGTATTTTTGTTCCCTTGCTCTTTTGCTCTAATTGTTATACAGGGTGTGAAAACAGGACGAGTTACCGTCTTTTGGCATTTACAGGTCGCAATTTTGAAGATGGCGACTTGCAATTTGGCATAGAGTTAGAGGTCCTCAAACCTTCGAAGCGTATTGATACTGGTTACGATCGGTTAATATACAGGGTGTGAAAACAGGACAAGTTACCGTTTTTTAGCATTTACAGGTCGCAATTTTGAAGATAGCGACTTGAAATTTGGCATAGTGTTAGAGGTCCACAAACCCTCGATGCCTATTAATTTTGGTTTCGATCGGTTAATATACAGGGTGTGAAAACAGGAAAAGTTATCGATTTTTGGCATTTATAAGTCGCAATTTTGAAGATAGCGACTTGAAATTTGGCATAGAGGTAGAGGTCCACAAACCCTCGAAACCTGTTGATTTTGGTTACGATCGGTTAATATACATGGTGTGAAAACAGGACAAGTTACCGTTTTTGGCATATACAGGTCGCAATTTTGAAGATAGCGACCTGAAATTTGGCATAGAGGTAGAGGTCCACAAACCCTCGAAGCCTAATGATTTTGGTTACGATCGGTCAATATACAGGGTGTGAAAACAGGAAAAGTTACGGATTTTTGGTATTTACAGGTCGCAATTTTGAAGATAGCGACTTGAAATTTGGCATAGTGTTAGAGGTCCACAAACCCTCGAAGCCTATTAAGTTTGGTTACGATCGGTTAATATATAGGGTGTGAAAATAGGAAAGTTACCGTTTTTTGACATTTACAGGTCGCAATTTTGAAGATAGCGACTTGAAATTTGGCATAGTGTTAGAGGTCCACAAACCCTCGAAACCTATTGAGTTTGGTTACGATCGTTTATTATACAGGGTGTGAACACCGGTCAAGTTACCGTTTTTTGGCATTTACAGGTCGCAATTTTGAAGATAGCAACTTGAAATTTTGCATAGAGGTAGAGGTCCACAGACCCTCCAAGCCTGTTGATTTTGGTTACGATCGGTTAATATACAGGGTGTGAAAACAGGACTAGTTGCCGTTTTTGGCCATTAGAGGTGAAACCTGTTGATTTTGGTTACGATCGGTTAATATACAGGGTGTGAAAACAGGACTAGTTGCCGTTTTTGGCCATTAGAGTTCGCAATTTTGAAGATAGCGGCTTGAAATTTTGCATAGAGGTAGAGGTCCAAAAATCCTCGAAGCCTGTTGAGTTCGGTTACAATCGGTTAATATACAGGGTGTGAAAACAGGACAAGTTACCGTTCTTTGGCATTTACAGGTCGCAATTTTGAAGATAGCTACTTGAAATTTGGCATGGAGGTAGAGGTCCACAAACCCTCGAAGCTAAGTTAACGTATTTTGGCATTTTTTGTCCGTGTAAACAAGGACCAACTTTTCTTTTTTTCGATGTCAATTTATAAGTAGAGATGAAAGTATGTTAGCATTTTTTGTTGACAACATGGTTACCATAGCAACCAATTAATAATATGTATACCACTAATAAAAGATATAGTATGGTACTTAGGATTGTTTATGAAGCCTAATTTGATACTAAATAATTGGTTGCTATGGTAACCAAAAAAAAAGCAAAAAATCGTCATAATTCGTCAATCGTACGACTTAGAGATTTGATATTTGGTAATTAGGTCAAGATTAAAAAAATTTAACGATTGACGTTGACAAGTAGGTTACCATGGCAACCAATTAAAAATATGTATATCACTAATAAAACATATAGTATGGTACTTAGGATTGTTTGTGAAGCCTAATTTGTTACTAAAAATTGGTTGCTATGGTAACCAAAAAAGAAAAAAATCGTCATAATTCGTCAACCGTACGACTTAGAGATTTGATATTTGGTATTTAGGTAAAGATTTAAAAAAAAATAACCATTGACGTTGACAAGTCGGTAACCATGGCAACCAATTAATAATATGTATATCACTGATAAAACATATGGTACGGTACTTAGGATTGTTTGTGAAGCCTAATTTGTTACTAAAAAATTGGTTGCTATGGTAACCTAAAAAAGTAAAAAATCGTCATAATTCGTCAATCGTACGACGAGTAGGTCATAAGTAGCTCATAAAACAGATTTCGTTACATTAATTTGAGTTAGTTTCTGTTCGTTTTACTTCCGGAGCGAGCGGAGGCCAACCAATACCTCCTACAACAGGAGGTATTGGGCCAACGCATGATATGTAGTGAACTTATTTGGCTTACATTAGATTCGCTAAAAGACGGAGCGGTGCGGATCGCGGATAACCTAAAAAAATTTGATTATAATGAAGAATAATAAATGTCAAGCTATCGCAATCTTGGCTACTTTTCAAATATTAGATAGTAGTGATTCGGAAGCTGAAGGCATTGTGTGTGTCTATTGAAAAATATCTTGAAATTGTTGCTTTTCGTTATGATGTTGAAATTATTTTAATTATTTCTCTCTAAAAATAAATGTAATAGTAAAATTATTTTCAGAGTTTCGAAAGTATATAAGTAACAAAATGGCTGGCAGGCTAAATTTGTAGGTTATGTCAATATAAGGTGCAAACCTTTGACAGTTCTTTCTTTGTCTTTGGTGTAAACAAACCGGTATGTATCGACACAAATAGCAGATCCATAAAGTTGGAGCGCGGTACATGTATCGGTAGATTCAATTGAATTATAGAACGCGGGTGGTTAATGGAACACAAATTAACGAACGCTCAGATACATACCGGTAGATACCTCTCCAATTATCGTAAATGCCCAATAATAGGTTTGTTCTAGCATTAAATTTCGGACGGTTTGAAGCCATACGGAGTTTGCGCATAGCGATATAAGCGTCGCTTTTATTGCTATGCGCAAACTCCGGATGGCTTCAAACCGTCCGAAATTTCATGCTAGAACAAACCCATTAGTTTAAAGTGGTGCTGGGACATCGACATGAATCATCGATGTTGACCATCGATGTTAATATCGATGTTTGCTAAACATCGATGTTGACATTTGAAAGTAATATTCTATATTAAGAAAAAATTACTCGTATAGAAGCCGGCTAATATCTAACTTTGCTTTTAAGCATTACAGCTAAACAGCTAAATTTAAAATTTAAGTAATAATGAGTAGGTATCTATTATTAATTAACTATATACTTCACTTTCAGTCTACACTGTCGTATGCTCTTAAAAAATCGACAAAGAATAAAAGAAAAATCAATTTGTCTGAAATGGAATTCGGAGAATAACGCCGATGCCGACCGGGCTGATTCGCGGAAATTGCAGGGTTCAGCAACACAGACAAGGGGATTGCAACTTGCAATTTACAATGCGTCCAAGACAAAAAGGGATGTTGCTGGATGTCGATTGCCGGTCGTTTGGACTCGAGTATCGGCTGAGGTAGAATGCAATGGTGGAAACCATTTTGAACAACGTCATTAAAATTAAATCAATATGTTTATTTTTATACTTGCAATTTACAATGTGTCCATATATCTATAAACTAATATATCGCTAATCCAAACCAAAAATTGAAGCCACAACTAAAAAACAGAGCTATTTAAAACTCGCATAAGCCGGTCTTTGTCATTCAGCAGGTTCATACTGCGCAATCGTTAGAAACGCTCTGTGATTAGTTGAAAATATATGTAACAGCCAATAAAGTTATCCCCCTGATTGGCGGTAGTTTATTGGATTTAAATTATTGCCGCTTGCAGAGGTTATTTTTTAAAGCGGATATGCTTATTTGATGTTTATTTTCAAAGCACAAACACACTAAAAATGTCTAAAACAGTTTTAAATTGAAATTACAATTTAATGTGCACAAGATACGATACGAATCACACGACACAATAAAACACAAGAACAAAGAACAGCAAAATTCCAAGAATTCCAAATTCCATACGTATATGTGATGGATCGATAATCGGAAGTACTTGTATTTTTACTAAAATGACTTGCATGAAGATTAGAATTCAACAGTGTCTGTCTAGAACAGCTAGTAAAATTGAGCTGCTTCGAAGCCTTCGGTTTGCTTTTATTGTCGCAATACTTATTGGTTCATACAACTGCTTTGCATTTTATTCACAGCACTTATACAACATAAAAAAATCACTGCCTTTTGTATATTTATATATGTGATATTTGTTTTACTTATCATGACTTAAGCTAATTAATCATTTTATTGTACTTATCATGTATTCTGTTATTGCTACTTAGAAAGATTGTGCTTGAGTAGGTACTGAATAGGTGAACTAACTAATAAAACCATACACTATATATACCTTTTACTTTTTCTAACTCGCTTTACTCTGAGAAATCTACTTGAATACTTATACGTAAAATACTGCCTTTTGCAACTGCTTTGATCTTGGGCTTCATATTTCATTTCACTGTAATCACATTTGTTATTAACTAACCACATAGGTTATATTATTAATACATACATATTATCAAAAATGGAAATTATAAGCCAACAAGCATAATACAAAACAATTATGTTATTCAGATATTCCGTTCATCTACTACTCGTAACTTTAGTTTATCCCTATCTTTGATATGATTTTTATTTCATGTCTATATTTCTCATATTTATTTTTATAATTAATAAACTTGTGTCCAGTTTTACCATATTGTCTTATTTTAAGATTAATAAGGAAACAAGATTTGCTGCTTCCTGGCCTTGTCGTATAGGTGGCCGTGGTCGGGGTCCAAAGTTCTTGGTCGGGGTCGGCCTCGGCCTCGGCCAGTTTAACGCGCGACAAATGGACCAATCAGAACGTTCCCTACATAGCGTGCGCACAAACAATGTTTTGAAGGACAAAGATAGACTTATGCAAAATTGATATTCCCATCTGTCACTGTTGACTTCATTTTCCACTCATTAACCAAATGAAGGTTTAGCGGTATATTTTTTTTACGTATATGAATGTGTCCAAGACAAAAAGGGATGTTGCTGGATGTCGATTGACGGTCGTTTGGACTCTAGCATCGGCTGAGGTAGAATGCGATGGTGGAAATCATTTTTAACAACTTCATTAAAATAAAATCAATACATTTCTTTTTATATTTATATAAATTTATTTTTATGATACATAACATCGAAAGGTGAACATCGATGTCAATATCGATGTTTGTGACTTCCAACATCGATGACAAAAACATCGAACATCGGTAACAAAGGATCGATGTTTTAAAAACATCGATGAACATCGCCCAGCACTAGTTTAAAGTCCTTACTAAAACTTGAACTTAGTAGGCCTTGCTCTGTGCCAGTGTGTCAAACGTCATTATTACGTTTTAAAATTTGCTTGCTTCAGGCAGAGACTTGTCCCTGCTTCAGGTTTGATTTAGATTTTCACCTGCGCAAGTAGTAAAGTAAAAGTGTTTTAGTGATTTTACACAAGTGTAAACTTAAAACTTGAACTTTGGAGGCTCAAAAGTGGTGGTTCCTCAAATTTTCTTGGCTTTATCTCAAGCAGAATCGCTCAAACTACTATAGACACCCTTGAGAACAAAAGAAAATTTGCAAGACGGACAATTATTATCGTTTCAACCAGACCCCATGTAAGTTGTAATAAGTTAAAGTTTTTAATAATCTGTATATAAAAATATTCACAAACGGAATGATAGTTGTATTTTTTAAAAAAAATTGAGTTTTTTTTTGTCAAATTTGACATTTGAAAAATACTACTTGATAGTTAAATGGGCTCATTTGTTAAAATTTTAAAATCGGTTTTGACTTCAGTAAGACAAAGTATTAATAATAAAAATGTGATTTTGAAAATTTCATATCAGTAGGATATTCCGTTCTCCTAATAGGTATAACCATTTGAATAATGAAATTCAAGCGCGGCGTGTGACGTAACCGCATATGAAATTTAATGCAGGCTCCAGTCGAGCGTTTGAGATTTGAGATCGTAGGGTGCGTCGGCGACGCATCGAATGTATTTATTTGGTATTGTCAGAGTATTATTAGAGTTTATAATTATTCTGTGTTATTGCCTTTATAAGATATGTGAACTTTCTAAACTTTCATATTTCATAATGACATCAATCTTCAGAATTTATCAAAACCAGTATAATAATAACGAGACATTAGTAAGTAGTGACATGACAGCATTCCTATGCGATGACGTCACGCTAGAATTTCAACGAGGCTACGAGGCATGTTTATTATTTTTTAAAGCGACTTACAATACTCGCAGGAGTCTAATTTTTTGCATAGTCTTCAAAATATTAACCCTTCCCGATGGTGAAATAAAAAAAACTGAAAATGAGCCCATTGTCTTTAAAAACGTCACTTCTGACATAAAAGTATGACTTATTGCACCGACATTACGAACATTTAATATCAATTTTTTACCAAAAAATCGTGATAATATCTCAGTGATCCTCACTTTTTTGGAAAGAGAATAAAAAAACGAATCTATTGATACCAACATTTTTCCAAAAAAAAAACATTATTAAGACCTTACCTTATCTTAACCAGAACCAAAAATTTATTTGCAGAAATGTTACTTTAATTTTTTTACAAATTGTTTTGATGGTAATTTTATTTTTAATTATGTTCGATCATTTCTAAACAATTTCATGCGTTCAAAATAAAAATGTAAACTGGGAAAAATATAAATTTGGATTCTATTCATAATGAAGGAAACAAATTTAATGTGTTATGCGTAAGCTGCATATTCATAAGATGCCAGTGCTACGTTGTGAATTTTGTCTAGACGATATAGATAATAGGTTTGTTCCCACAGAAAATCACCAACAGTGAATTGACAGTTTTCAAACCAATGCTAGCATGCATGTCAGTTTATGATTGATCCGGAACAGCTTTGTACATACATAAAATATAAATGACTTTGTAGGACAGATGAAAATATAACCTTACTTATTTTAAATATATACTTTGTTCGTGTTTTCATTTCTATTTAATAGATAAATATAACTTTAATAAAAACAGCATTGATCTAATAAAATCATACCTGTCCAATCGATGGCAATATGTAACATATGGTGGGGCTACTTCAAGTAGGAAGCCAGTTGTACAGGGTGGCTCGAATTCGTGTTTATGTATGGGGAACTCGAAAACCGTAAGAGATACAGTGTCGGTTAAATTAAGGCAAAATTGCGCATTTAGGTGCCTAACAATATGCCGTTTAGAAAGTTTTAAAATTCCGAGTATTTACGGAGATATCCGGAAAAAACCGAAATTTTGAAAAATCTTTTTATTTTTTTCCTTGGCTTATTTAAAAACGGATTTCCAATGATGATATCCAGTTTGAAATCCGACGTTTCGTCTTCAAGGAATCATCATCAACTTTCTTTTTTTAAATACGAACTTTAATTTTTTTTATCGTTTTCAGATGGTATTAGCGTTATTAATATGAATATGTGTTTTTATTTTTATTTTTTTTAATTTTTATTATTTTTTTATTATTTTTATTTTATATATTTGGCTTTGGCGTGATTTTATATAATTTAATTTAATATTCTCGTAAGAAATAATTTTACTATTTTTATTTTTAATACGCTCCAATTTTCAACTTAATACAAAAAACAAAATAAAATATTTTTATAGAATATAAATATTTCAAAAGTACCAACCTTGAAATGTTTAAAATTACGCCAGAGCAAAATATATAATTAAAAAAATAATAATAAAAATTAAAAAAAAATAAATAAAAAATAAGTAAAAACACATAATCATATTAATAACGCCAATACCATCTGAAAAACGATAAAAAAAATTAAAGTTCGTATTTAAAAAAAGAAAGTTAATGATGATCCCTTGAAGACGAAACGTCGGACTTCAAATTGGATACCATCATTGGATAGAGCGGAAAAAGTGGCAATGCAAAAGTGCAATTCAATTTCAAATCCGTTTTTAAATAAGCCCAGGAAAAAAATAAAACGATTTTTCAAAATTTCGGGGTTTTCCGGATATCTCCGGAATTACTCGGAATTTTAAAACTTTCTAAACGACATATTGTTAGGCACTTAAATGCGCAATTTTGCCTTAATTTGACCGACACTGTATCTCTTACGGTTTTTGAGTTCCCCATACATAGAGACGAATTCGAGCCACCCTGTACATGGGTGCCACAGGGCTCTGTCCTTGGTCCAATTTTATTTTTACTTTATGTGAATGACATTCCATCGTGTGTATCACTGGCCAGCACGAAGATTGTATTGTTTGCGGATGACACCACAGCAATTGAGAGGGCTGATAGTTTGACTGACCTTGATCGGCAGACCAAAATTGTTCAGTCCGATGTACAACAGTGATTCTTGTCGAATGGATTGAGCATAAATGAGGATTGGATTTTTCCTTGAGGCCTGTGGTGGCGCATGGCTCTGTGAAGTTTTTGGACATTTACTTGGATTCTGGGCTTACATGGGAGAAACACGCTGACTATTTTACGAGTGTTATTAGTAAAAAAACCTTTATAATTCCCAATTTAAAAAGTATTGTTTCACCAGATGTACTTGCTATCCAGTGCTGGGGGCATTCACCACATGCTTCCAAGATATTTGCAATCCAGAGACGCTGCATAAGAATAATGACTGGTGTCAAGTTTAGAGACTTGCAGGGCCAGTTTTGTCTCTTTGGACATTATAACTCTTCCTTCCTTGTATATATTGAGTTGTCTTCTCCATGTGAGGGCTAATATGGGTGATTATGCATAGAATCGTGACTATCACAGCTACAACACCAGAAATAAGGATAATTTTTCCTTAAACTATAATAGGACTGCCAGGGCCAGGGATGGGATAAACCATTTTGGAGTTAAATTTTTTAATCTGTTGCCACTGTGTGTTAAAAACTTGGACTACCATCTATTTAAGTCTAAAGTTAAAAATTATCTCAAGGTGAAGGCCTTTTATGACCTGGAGGAATATTTCAGTAACAATTTCGATGATTTAAGGTAGCAACTGTTCAGGGGCGTATAGGCGGTTGCCTTAGCTGTCTTATTGCTTTATGTTGTGTTGTCTGTCAAACTTATTTCTTATTTGTTAATATACTGTGTTTTGTTTTATTAATATTTTAACTAAAAAAAATAACTTTCATGACTTTTTTAAACTGTATATTTTTAAGTTTTATCTTTATATTTGACGTGTGAAAATATTTACATTATGTACATCATCAATAAATATTATTATTATTATTATTTACATTAATTTATTTGCTTTTAGCTTCCTGCTCCCGTGGTTCCTGTTCCTACGGTTTCTTGCTTTGTAGTTCTTGGTCTTGTAGTTCTTCATCCTGTTGCAACAGTTGTTAATAATTTTTATTTCTGTTAGTTAAAGGTGAGTAAAGTTAGGTTTATTTTGGTAAAATTGCAATTTATGAAGAAAAATTACATTATTATTAAATCATGTATATGTCGTAGGAATTCGGCGTAATCCTGAAAAGCCTAGTCATTACACATACTGCCGGCAAATGCCGTAATGGGATCATTATTACATTGTTTTATTGAAATTTTGAGTCATTTCAGGAAATGACGTCTTACGCCGATTGCCTACGACATAATATACAAGGTGTCCCAACGATAGATTAAAGCAGATTTACGGCGTGTAGGTGAAATTTTAAAACAAACTACATAGGGGATGTTATACATGTTCAATCAGGGCATATTTTAAAAATATTTTGAATTACACAGGGTGAGTCAAAAAAGTGTTGAAACACTAAGTTGTATTTTTTTTTTGTATATTTGATCCGATTTTTGAATTTTACATAAAATTCTAACACTTTTATATTACATAGTAGATAAATGCCTAAATTTAATAATTTCGAAAATATTTAACTTTTTTTGGAAAATATTTCATTTTAGTATACAACTATGGTTATCTATAAAAACTTTATTTCTGCAAATAAAATTTAAATATTTTTGATACAGGCATAGTTTAAAATTGTAAGAAGTGACTGGTTTAGAAAGGTCGTAAACATAATATAAAGGGTGATCAAAATTAAATATGAAACGTTTTCATATTTGAACCAAGATATTTCAATTTTATTAACTAAGATATTTTCAAAATTTCTTGTGGTTTTTCAATATTTTGCAAATGTTTTATTAAAGTAAATGGTTATTTAACGCACAGCTGGCGTCTCATAGTGTGTCTGTACCAAGTTACAACCTTCAATTTAGTGTAGAACAAAAGTTAACATATGGTCTTAAATTTATCACGTAAAATCCTATGGTGCACGTTAAAAAAAAACGCAATGTATTTCAGGTCATAAATTGCTCTTCAAAAAGCTGACAATATGCCTAAAACGAAAAAACAGAGTTTAGACAACAAGAGGAAGTTGAAAAAATTGCTCAGGAATTTAAAAAAAGAGGGTGCTTTAAACAACATAGAAACTTCTTGTGGAGAGTCGGCATCTAAAGAAAAACAAAAAGATTCACAAAGAAAGAGCATGAATATAATTAGACAGCGCAATGAAGAATATAAAGCAAAAGAAGATGAAATAAATAAAAAACGAATAAAGAAATTAAGACAGTCCGAAGAATTTAGAGCAAAAGAAGATGAAATAAATAAAAAACGAATACAAAAATTAAGACAGTCCGGAGAATTTAGAGCAACAGAAACGGAAACGAACAAAAGGCGCATGAAAGAAGTTAGATCGTCTGTTGACTATAAAGCAAAAGAAGATGAAATAAATAAAGAGCGAATAAAAAAATTAAGACAGTCCGACGAATTTAGAGCAAAAGAAACGGAAACGAACAAAAGGCACATGAAAGAAGTTAGATTGTCTGTTGACTATAAAGCAAAAGAAGCTGAAACGAACAAAAGCCGAATGAGAGAAACCAGACAATCTAATGAAGAATACAGAGCAAAGGAAAATGAAAAAAATATATCCCGAGTTCTGACCCTTCGCCAAGATGACACATACAGGCAAGCAGAAAGAGAAAAAGACAAGCGCAAGAAGCAAACGGAAAGACAGCAAAATCGTCTAACGGAAATTCTCAACAACGTTCGAGCAATGTTAAATAGTGGCCATGAAACGTTTACGAATTTAATCAAGGAAGGACCCACGCAAGAATGCACCTGTTGTCATCGATTATGGTTTCCCCGAACTTGCAAACTGGCTTACAAAGCATTTGTGATTTCCAAATACGGTAATGCTCTCTGGGAGAATATGTTCGGCGCATCAGAAAATGAAACATACCTTGTGTGTGGATCCTGTTACCAAAGCATCTACAAAGGAATGATTCCTTCACTATGTTACAAAAACTATGAAATTATATTCCCGATTCCGCCTGAGTTACAAGATCTGTCGACATGCGAAGAAAGGTTGGTCAGTCCAAGATTGCCGTTCATGCAGATAAAACGCCTGGGCTACGATCGTCAATGCAGCATTAAAGGTCAAATAGTGAACGTCCCAATATCGATCGACACCACTGTAAAGGCTCTGCCAAGAAATCTGGACGACGACGGTACCATTCAGTTGAAGTTGAAAAGGAAACTCAACTTTACCAATGACTATATTTGCCAGACAATTCGACCAGGAGTTGTCATTAAAGCGGCAGAATATCTGGTAAGTCAGCCACTGTACAAAGAGTTAAACATTTCTGTTTCGGAAAAGTGGTTACAAAATTATCAAGTGAGGCAAAATCAAAATCCTGACTGCAATGATGCCGAAACAATCAATGAAGTTCCTGAGAATCTGGAACAAGAATTGAATCAGCTGTTGCAAGAATTCGAGAGAGAGGATTTCTTTGATGAAATCAATCCGGGTGGTGAACAAACCTTACTGGATAACGATGTAGTGGAAAATATCGCCTTGGCTCCTGGCGAAAACCAAAAACCAATACATTTAATGAAAGATAAGTATGCCGAAGAACTTAGTTTCCCGACAATATTTTGTGGCAACAAAAAGCAGTTTAAAGGTAAACTTTCTTATAGCGAAATTGCAAAATTACAAGCTTCACATAAAGATAGAAGGTTTGCCCGAACTGATTTTTTATTATATATGTATAAGAAAAAGATTCTGTTTCAAGTTATCAGTAATATTAACGTAGCGATACGACAAAAGATAGGCAAGGAAAAGTACACGGCTAAGGAAGTGCGAACAGCAGACGTTTTAGCTGGCTTAATTCAAAGTAACAGCGGTTATAATTTTTTAGGAAAAATATCATCAGCTCCTGTCTACTGGCAGAAACAAAAAAGAAAACTGATGTCAATGATAAGGCAATTTAATGTGCCCACTATATTTTTTACAGTGTCTGCCGCTGAGACAATGTGGCCAGAATTGTTAGTAGTTTTAACAAAAGTAGTCGATAAAAAAGATATTTCAGAGGAGGAAGCGTTAAATCTTCCCAATCAACAAAAAACTAGATTAATTCGTAGTGATCCTATTACTTGCGCAAGTTATTTCAATAACAGGTTCAAACTTTTATTTAACCAAATAAAATCCACCTCTGGAATATTTAAAGATTATCCTATAGAAAACTATTTCTTTAGAGTTGAATTTCAACATCGAGGATCGCCACACGTACACTGTTTGTTATGGCTAAAAGACGCTCCTATTTGCAATTTTGAGAGTGAAGAAAGCATAGCTAAATGCGAACAATTTATCGCCAAATACATAACGTGTGACAGTACTTTGGAAAAAGTAGCAGGACTAATACCATATCAGACACATCACCATAGTAAAAGTTGTAAAAGGGAATTTCGAAATGTGGTATCGTGTCGATATGGTATACCTTTCTTGCCCATGGACGAGGTAACGATATTATGTCCAACAAAAGTAAATGAGAAAGATTCATCAAATACATCCAGTAAATTTCAAGAAATTAAAAAGTTTCTTAACGAAAATAAGGATAATGAAGTTTCAATGTCTGACTTTTTAGCCAAATTTTCACTTACCAAGGAAAAGTACATTCATATCATTAAAACAAACATTCGAAAGCCAATGGTATTTCTGAAACGATCAGTCAAAGATTGTTTCGTAAATCCATTCAACGAAGAAATACTAGGAATGATGAGGTCAAATATGGATATACAATTCATTTTAGATCCATACGCATGTTGTAAGTACATTATCAATTATATTAACAAGTCCGAACGAGGTGTGTCTAAATTATTAAAAGAGGCAATGCAAGAAATACGGACTGGTAATTATGATATAAAACAACAATTACAAAAATTAGGTAACGTTTTTATGAACGCCAGTGAAGTAAGCGCACAAGAAGCCGCTTACAGTGTATTACAATTGAAAATGTCTGAAACAAGCACTCGGGAAGTATACATAAGCTGTTTGCCACCAGACGACCGAGTCAAGATGTTGAAAAGAAAAACAGAATTGGCATTATTAGCGGACGACGATGTGAATATTTACGAAACTAATTTATTAGATCATTATATTGTTCGTCCGCAAGAACTGGAAAATTTGTGTCTGGCCGAATTTGTGGCTGATTACAATTTTATCACCTATGATGAAAAAAAACACGTAAATACAGATCAACTTTTATGTACAGATAAAAGCGGTATATTGAAGAAACGTCAACATCCTAAAGTTCTAAGTTTTAATAGATATGGGTTACAACAAGACCCAATCAATTATTACAGACAACAACTAATGCTTTATACTCCTTGGAGAGACGAGCAACAAGAATTAATCGACGTAAATCAAGAACAACTATACGTGGCAATGTTTGAACAAATTAAAGAAAATAGAAAAAAATTTGATGTTTTAGATATGGCGATATTAGATGAAGCATATGAAAATGCTCAACAAGAACATGACGAAAATGATATCATACCGGATTTGTCTCAACACGAACCCGATCCCGAATATCTGCCATATGGTTTAGACGATCCCGCGGTGGACGTCATTGATGGTTTAAGGAATAAGGATCCAAAAGAACCGAATGAAAAAAGAGGATTCCCAACACCACTTCAAATTAGCGACGATGAGTACAATCAGTTGATTAGTACTCTTAACGAAAAACAGTATGAATATCTAACTCATACTTTAGGTAAAGTTAAGGCAAATTCTCCATTTTATGAGATTGTGTCAGGTGGTGCAGGTGTTGGTAAAAGTCGTTTAATACACGCTATTTATCAATCGACTTTAAGATATTTCAACAGTATTCCAGGTAACAATCCTGAAACAATTAAGGTAATATTAACAGCTCCTACTGGTAAGGCGAGCTTCAATATTAACGGTATGACATTACATTCTGTTTTTTCTTTGCCCGTTAATCAATATGCTGGTCAATTGATACCAATAAGTAACGATTTAGTTAACACTTTATACACGAAATTGGCCAAACTTAAATTGTTAATTATCGATGAATTTTCAATGGTCGGTGCCAAAATGTTTGACAACGTAAATTCCCGTTTACAACAAATATTTAAAAGTAAAGATGACTTTGCAGGCATTTCCATTATTTTAGTTGGTGATTTAAGACAATTGCCACCTGTAGGTGATAAATGGATTTTTTCACCTGCATACAATGATCCATACGCTGTAATAAACGGTAGGTTGTTGTGGGATAAATTTTCATTTTTTGAATTGACAGAAATTATGCGACAACGAGACGACAAAAAATTCGCTATGGCATTGAATAATTTGGCCGTGGGTGAAATGACTCAAGAAGAGGTGTCCTTACTGAAATCGCGGGAAACCAAGGAGGACGCAATTCTTCCAGAAATGACCATACATCTATTTAAAAGCAATAACGAGGTAGACACATTCAATGCTTTAAAATTAAGTCAATATAAAACGGATAAAGCCACTTCACTTGCTGTTGATAAAGTAAAAGGTTCATGTAATGATAAATTAAAAGCAAAACTGCTAGAAGATGCAAGAAATTTGAAAAAAAGTGAAAGTTTCGGTTTAATTCGACTATTGCTATTACAAGTGGATGCAAAATACATGGTTTCATGTAATTTAAATATCGAAGATGGATTGGTCAATGGGGCCACAGGAATCCTGAGAAAAATTACTAGATCTCAGGACGAAAGTCCCAAAACGGTTTGGATGGAATTTCCAGAAGAAAGAGTTGGTAAAAATATAAGAAAAAAATACCAAACTTTAATGATTTTAGAGGGTTTGCCCAATACGTGGACACCAATAGAAAAAATCGCAAAACCTATAGATATGAAAAAAGGCAACAAGATATCAGTCGAAAGGAAACAGTTTCCGTTGCTGATCGCTGAGGGTATAACAATACACAAGTCCCAAGGCTCCACTTATACCCAAGTAGCTGTGCATTTACAAAAGTCAATAGCCAGAAACGCGCTTTATGTAGCGTGTAGTCGAGCTACAAGCCTTTCAGGTCTGTATCTTTTTGGTTCGTTTCAGGCTCCTCGAAAAGCAACAGTAGCAGATAAAAGTTATGCCGAAATGCAAAATTTACGACAAAATAAAGTGCTTCAAAGTAGTTTGAAACAACACATACTTGACGAACGTGAAAAGGTCACAATTGTGTATCAAAATATTCAAAGTTATCTTAAACATAACAAATTTGTTAAAAATAATCCATTGTTTATGTGGTCCGATATAATTTTATTTGTAGAAACCTGGATAAATACTTCAGATAAAATTGATATTCAGGGATACGAATGCTTCAGTAACATTTGTCTTCCAGATCATCATAAACCATTTGGAATTTTATGTTATAAAAAAGTTAATGTTGCAGTAAAATTGCTCAAAGAAATTAAAGAAATAAACGATTTTCGTGTATTTCAAGCAGTAGTATTCCAACTGGGCCAATTCACTGTGGTAGTTGTTTACATTCCTCCAAAATTTAAAACAAAAAAAGCTATTGATATTTTATTAAGCATTTTAACAAGTATCGATGGAGACTGTTTAATTTTGGGCGATTTTAATTGTGACATATCCGTTTCGGAAAATAATCAATTAGTTTCAACATTGAAATCAAAAGATTTTGAATCTAAAATAAAATCAACCGCGTCAACTACCAAAGCTTCTACAAACATAGATTGGTGTTTTTCCAACAGTCAAAAAATTAAAAGTGAACTGTTTGATACGGTTTATAGTTTTCATAAAGCTATTGCTGTAAACGTATACAAAAATGATATTATTACAGATGATTTACCTTGCAATAATAGTTCAAGTATCGATGCAAATGCACAAGATCAAAATGTTGATCCATTGCCTGCTCAATCACCAATTATTGATTCGTCGTACATAGAGGAAATAATTCTAAGTGAATCACCTGATTCGGACGAAAACATGAGGAATGTTTTGTCTGAATCAATGATGGTAAATACGTACGAGGATGGTAGGTATTGTCACAAACCATTGGAAAATCGAGATGGAGTTTCATGTTATGCTAATTCAACAATTCAGTGTTTAATTTCTTTACCTGAATTTCGATCGTCTGTTAGCAAGGCTAATACTCCGATTAATATTGAAATTAATAATATTATTTTACATCAAAAATCTAACACCATAGGTATTAGAAACAAAGTTGATGCTGTTTTTAACGAACCTAGACAACAGGATGTACAGGAGTTCATTACCTATTTATTCAATAAATTGGACAATGACTTTCTTCAATCCATACAAGTGTCTACGGCTGATGAGCTATACTGTGAATTATGTAATACCAGTCAGGTAACAAACATCAGTGATAATCAACAGTATCACTTTGTATATTTTCCGGAAACGGAACAAAATGAGATTTCTTTTAATGATTTTTTCAGGTTTCAACAAACAGATATTAAGTGCCCGACATGTTTGTCTTTCATTAAAATAAAATCTCATTTACAGCTAGTGAATAAATACCTGTTTATGGTATTTGTTCGATATCGCAGAGAAAATAACGAATCGATCAAAATTAATACAAAAATTATCGATTTTAATCCCGAAAGAATTACAATCGATAATCAAGTGTTTCAATTAAAATGTGTTATAAAACATTTGGGTGATCAACTTACATCGGGCCATTACATAGCAGTCATTTTAAAAGAGAACGGTAGTTGGCTGCAGTGTAATGATACTAACGTATCACAATTAGATCATTTCGATTGTAAACTGGAAGATGTTTACATAGCAGTACTAGAAAAAGTACAATAAATTTACATATTTTTTATTGTAATGTAATATGTATATATGGCAATAACATGTTGGCTTTCAACTATACTCGAACTAAACGTAGTCAAGCTGCTCCTGCATCTCAAAGATGTAGTGTAAATAAAAAAAATGCGCTTCTACGTACGAGTATGTTCTCGAACTAAACGTAGTCAAGCTGCTCCTGCATCTCAAAGATGTAGTGTAAATAAAAAAAAATGCGCTTCTACGTACGAGTATGTTGGCTTCCAGTTATAC
>JAEQML010061005.1:0-26347 GCA_016904865.1 Pissodes strobi | reverse complement strand
AACACTTCGAATTCGGTCTTTCAGGATTTCGATACTGTCCGGCTTATATTTGTATATCATGTTCTTAACATAACCCCAAAGAAAAAAGTATAGCGGATTTAAGTCCGGAGACCTCGGTGGCCACTCTATAGTACCACGCCTCCCTATCCATCACCCCGGAAAGACGTCATTCAAATATCTTCTAACATCCGCCGCATAATGAGGGGGCGCCCCATCCTTCTGATACCATAATAATTCACTTGGGAGGAGATCAGGTTCTATTGCATTAGGATATAGGGTAGCCAATTCAGGTATTAAACAATCTTGCAAAGATTCCAGGTAACGTTGTCCTGTTAATGATTCGCTAAAAAATATGGTCCTATAACTTTATTACCCACAATCCCAGCCCATACGTTTACATTTCGACGATATTGTGTATGTA
Source organism: Pissodes strobi (assembly GCA_016904865.1). Classification (NCBI taxonomy): domain Eukaryota; kingdom Metazoa; phylum Arthropoda; class Insecta; order Coleoptera; family Curculionidae; genus Pissodes; species Pissodes strobi. The sequence goes on along the minus strand of JAEQML010061005.1, from coordinate 25,926 downwards.
CTTCCCTGTGCCAGTGAGGGTTCTCATTCAGTTCATAAAATTGGGGCATTCATTTGTATACTTACAAATGATATTAAAATATGCGCAACAATAAAATAAAATCGACGTGTAAGAGGGTTTTCAAATTAATTTATCACAACCCTGTATATTGAATTTATTCCTTAATTTACAACGTTACCTGGAATTTTTGCAAGATTGTTTAATACCTACATTGGCTACCTTATATCCTAATGCAATAGATCCTGATCTCCCAAGTGAATTATTGTGGTATCAGCAGGATGGGGCACCCCCTCATTATGCGGCGGATGTTAGAAAATATTTGAATGACGTCTTTCCGGGGCGATGGATAGGGAGGCGTGGTACTATAGAGTGGCCACCGAGGTCTCCGGACTTAAATCCGCTAGACTTTTTCCTTTGAAAATATGTTAAGAACATGATATACAAAAATAAACGGGACAGTATCGAAATCCTGAAAGACCGAATTCGAAGTGTTATAAGAAATATTTCTCCATATGTAGTTAGTAATGTGGAACAGGAATTTTCCGATCGTCTATGGCACTGCAGGGCTGTAAATGGCAACCATTATCCACACTTACTTAAATAGTTATGTATTGTGTACTAAGTTATGTACGATGTTGTTACATTCTCAATTATTAAAAACTTATCATTTGCTATTCTTCAGTTGTTTGATAATATTGAAAAATTTAAATGTCAAATTCTAAATCGCAAAAGGCCTAAGGCAGAAAAGTGCAAGACGTTTGATGAACTACATTAAATCATTAGATTTTACATTTCTTTAAAAAGGGAAAACTTTGAATATGCGTTTGTTAATATCTCAAAAACTATCAATTTTACTTATAGGTTATGTTATATGAAATACATCTAGAATTTTTCGTAGAGTCCAAATCAGTACAAAAAATTGGGGCATTTCGTTTAAAAAAAATAAGTTGACAGTTGTATCGCTTTTGTGAGTCACCCTGTATACTTCCAAATTATATTAAAATATGCGCAACAATAAAATAAAATTGACGTGTACGAGGGTTTTTAAATTAATTTATCACAACCCTGAATATTGAATTTATTCCTTAATTTATCACAACCCTGTATATATATATATATACTTTTTCTCTATTCAAAGCATGTCGTCCCACCAGAGTATAAAAAACCAACTGTTATACTCTGGTCCCACAGCCTTCAAAAATCATTCTCATGAGACCAAAGAAGTATTCACTTAAAAAAAAATATTGTATTCGCAAATTCTTCTCCTTCATCGATTTGAAATAAATAGATACAAAAGCTTGTTTTGCTTATTGGCACGAATAGTTAAAGTCTGTCTGATTAATACTCGTTATTTAATATTTAGCTCGAGCTTTAGACTAATATACTTAAATTTTGAACTAATGGTCGTTTGTTTATGATCTTCTTTCTTTAAAATACTTCGATGGCATTAAGCTGCATATTAACAAATACGTATGAAATATCCTAAACTAAAATTTCTCTCGTATACAAGGTGTCCGGAAATACCATTCGACTTATTTCAGGAGTAATTCTACATAAGAAAACATGATTTTTTTTCATATGAACCTGGGTCCGGAAATGCATAGTTTCCAAGATACAGGATGTGAAACTTTTTAAAAAAAATCGAATTCTTATTAATTCACTTTAATTCAATTAAAAAATCTCTTAATTCATTAAAAAAATATGAATATACAAATTCGAAATGAATAGCGTCAAATATTTAGATTTATGGAGATAAAATCCTCTACACCTACCTACTAACAATACTCTTAAGTACAAATCTAGTCAGCTAGTCTTCTAAAAACTAAAGATTAAAAATAATTGAAATACTAAAGATTAGAAGACAAAGTTACCAATTTAAAAATGACATATGGTATTGATAGTGATATATACAATTTTCAAGGACGCAGTTACCAAGATTTATGTAAAATATTTGAAAAACTCACTTTGTGTGTATGGTTCTATCTTGATTAAGAGTTCAAAGATAAAAATTTTTAAAATCTTAAGATTCGTTGCTGATCTTATCTTATAGGGTAATCAATTTAAAAAAATTATGGCCGATTAAGCTGGTCCTTAGTCTGTACACAGGTATAATATATCCAAGGGATCTTGTAACAAAGCAGTGCCTTATTTCAATGGATGCAAACTTTTCCCTATTCTTAAACGAAAACAACAAGCACTCATAGATGAACAGTCCTGTCAGTGTCAGAAGATTCAAAGCTTTAAATTGTCCCCTACATGAGTTCTGATATCTTATGACACGTACCGCCCTTTTTTGACTTTTGAAGACCCTTTCTGAGTCAGCACCACCCCCCCCCCCCCCCCCCCCAGAATATCACGCCGTAGCGAAGCACCCAGTAAATGTTTGCATAGTAAATCATTTTAGGATCATCTCTACTTAGATACTTTAACATAATCCTCAAAGAATATGTAGCACTATTTACCTTTCCGCAAACCTCAGAAATTGGTGTTGACCAATCCAAATTGTGTTCTATATGGATACCAACAAACTTAGAGCTTTCATCAAAGGGCGACACTCTCAGTACCAATCCGAAATGTCTCAGGGACGGTTGAATTTTTTTGTTTGGTTGAAAAGCATATGTAGGTAGTGAGTGTTTCCCTATTTAAAATTAACCGATTTGCTTCAAACCATTTCTGTGCTTTAAGGATGTGTTCATGTGTAAGCTGAACTAGCTCTTCAAACGAAATTCCTAATGTTAACAAATTTGTCATCATCAACATTTGAACATTTCTGTCGTGTTGCTTCAGAAGCAAGGCCATTAACATAAAAGATAAACAGCAAAGGGTACATCGCACTCCGTTGCGGAATTACCAAGGTCAATTCACCGTCCTCAGAGATATAATGAACTCCCCCTGACTCTATAACAACTCTTTGTCTGCGGCTTGCCAGATAAGAACGCACCCATTCTAAGGCAACACCTCTAATTTCATACCTTTCAAGTTTGCCCAGTAGAATTTTGTGATCCAGGCTGCTGAAAGCCTTTGAAAGATGCAAAAATATATCCATTGCCAAATTATTAGATTTTGTCTGTCAATGAACCCAAACAGCCTGGAGCAAATAGCAACCTCAAATATCTTTGAGAACACTGGAAGCAGGGTCTATAGTTTTCAACCTTTTTTATACAGAGGTTTAACTAAAGCCAGTTTGAGATTTTGTGGAAAAATTCCGTTGTTAAAAGAATTATTAACTATAAAGCAGCGTGTGGTGTTTTTTTTATAAGATTGCTAGGTATCTCATCGTGCCCGCAACTTCTTTTATTCTTTAAAAAATATATTATTTTTATTACTTCCTCAGGAGACGTTTGTGATAAAAAGAAGGGATTTCATTTTTATTAATATTGTGTATGTTCTGTGTAGCTGGTAACTCAGCTGCAAATTTTGATGCAGCATCCAGAATGAATTTATTCAAGTTGTTTGTGATTGTCTGTGGATCAACCTCAATCTGACATAACCCTTTTCCAGTGTTTTTACCCTGAATTTCACTCACAACTTGCCATATTTGGCAAAACAATTCAAGAAGCAAAAATGTTGTATTTTTAGTTACTTAATAAGAAAAAAATATGAAATGTTTAAAAAAGGCATGCCCCCGGGACGAGAAAGAACTTTATATTTTTAATCTAATTAAGGTTAAATGAGTCCCATATTATTACAAACAAGACTACCAAATTTCAACAGAATCGGTCCCTAGATATTTAAGACATTAATAAAACCCGAATCTTTTAAAAAAGTTTGGAAATGTAATAAACTGATTTTCATTTTTTTTTCCTCGAAAGCGAAGCAAGATACGAAAACAACTCAAGAAGCAAAAATGTTGCATTTTAGTTAATACGAAAAAAATATGAAATGTTTAAAAAGTCAGTGGCGCACATTTTTGTCAATAATATTCGGTATGATGCCCCCGAGCAATGCAAAAAAAATCTTCTTTTAAATAATTAGGTACATTACGATTTTTCAATTTTTTTTTCTCAATACTATCATTAATTTCGATTTTTCTTTAAATATATTTTATTTATTTTATGTATTTCCTGTTTCGGAACATTTTTGATATAATCCAAAAAATATAAATGATTCTACATATTATATTCACAAAGTTTTTTTTATTGATTGGAACATGGAACTTTAATAATCCCGATTTTTTCAACATTTTTTTTCTTGGCAATCGCGTTTTTTAATTATTATGACAACACATTTACAATAATATATGTACATCATAATTTGTGGTTCTCAGTTGATACTGATTATATTTTTCCGAAACCCGAAAAGAAAATTCTTTATTTTCACCTTATCTCCGAAATTACGTAAGATACCAAAAACTATTAAGAGAACTTTTTTTAAGAAAATCAAATTTTCTACAAAAAAGTGACTAAGTCGTTTTCTCGTATCTAGCATAGTTCAAAAGATATTTGTGTTTGAATGTAAGATATATTTGACATTTTTAAAAAAATTTATTATATCGCATAAACTAACGAAAAAATGCCATTGGCCCTTTTTTAGGGAATTGAATTTTCGATAACAAATCACAATACAACTTTTTCATGTCCCCAACAGTTGCAAAGTTATTCTTGGATGATTTTTTTTGTAATTTCCATCGAATGAGTATTAAAAATATCAGCTCCAATGGTAAATGAAGGTCTGTGATTCTTAAAAAGGTTCTAATTAAATGAACAAAATTATTTAAAGCATTCATAATGCAAATTAATCTGCGACCGAGAGCACGAAGCCAGGGCGCGCCTATATGACATACCATTAAGACTGGCCAATCGTTCTGCCAATATTAGATCGATATTTGTTGGCTATTAGAGTACTGAAGAAATTTCAACCTTAACTAAATAATAAAAAGATGCAGTTTTTGATACATGGGGGGGGGGCATTCTGCCACCCTCTTACGAGCTAGTCCTCACGGATGACACTTAGTTAAGCCTCCCTCAACAAGCTCTCAAAAATAGGCCTTAACTAAATCATCACTGAAAAACGTCACTGGCTCTTAGACTATATGTATTTTGTTGGCAGACGGGTGTTTTGGCTTTTACCTAACAAGTCAACATTTTAAAAATATATTATACCAACTTTAAATGGGTTAGCGATCAATGAACACATCATCATCATAATAATGGACAATATGGACAATAGCCAGCAAACAATGCATTCCCAAATATCAGATAACCTAACGAGCTTGTCTGTAATAATAGGGACCAGAAAGTAAACTATATTTACCGTTATCCTGATACTAATCTATTCAATAGCGTATCGAAATGAGCTTCATAACTGCCGTCCATCTAAATCGACCTTTTTAAAATTGGCACAACGTGAAAATTGTATAGTACTTTTGAAGTGAAAACTTGTTTGGGCGCGTTCAGGGCAGTGAATAAGACTGAGCCGTCAGATTTAACGCGTCAGGCGTCAGATTAACGTTAAGGCATTTTTGTCGAAATCGGCTGAGTGGTTTCAGAGTTGCACTTGGTGGCAGAAAACGGTCAATTGTTTGTGGCTTTCCCATTTTCCGTTGCCGGGTTATTATGAAAATCTTGTTTTACCGTCAAAGATGTTAAATAACTTTGGTAAAATTTTCTGGGCGCCTTCTTTTTGGTCGTCTTCCGAACCTCATTGACACCGACGAGAATCGGAGTATGGCGAGTATTTTTTTTAGCACGGACAGCACCGAAAGCATTGCGAAGATAGAAAAAAAAAATTTTTGAGAGAAAAACTCGCTAAATGCTCCTCAGTTTCGAAAATGACGGGAAAAGCTAAGTCAAAAGCCGTACAAGAGGTCACCTTACAAATGCCTTTTATACAGCTAGTTGAAACAGTTTGTATATTGACCATAACAGAAGAACCTGCTATTTTCAAGAAAAGGGATCGGTACGTACAAATAACAATTAAAAAAGCATAATAGTATAATATATCTATAGTGTATCGAAGCCTATCTAGGTGTCAGAAAAAATATTTTGACAAAATGGTGAATGCGCAACAAAAAATTGCCAGCACTATTTTGGCTAACTCTGCTTGCCTGTCCTATTTGAAATAACAACCAAACTCGATGTCGGTATGTACTGAGATTAGCTCCAAAACCGGCCATCAAAGTACCACCGAATGTGGAATGTAGATATATACGGAACTTCTATTGCATAATTTTGTGAACTACTAAAAAGTATAAACCTACTAATTAAATATCAGCCAGTCCTAAGTTTGAACTTGAACTAGACAAATATTATATAAACAATCTCGACTGGAGCGATTTTAATCCTTAATAAGGCAGCCATCAGAATTTTGTAACATATAAATACGCAGGAAAATGCCAAATTCATCAGGCTTACGGGTCTCTCAACTATGCTCAATTTAGTTGCGGGCAGCAGACAGGTGCGTCCACTTCTAGTTGTTCTATCCGACAAACCCCATATCTGTGAACACCTGGACTTAGTTCCAAGGTGATCAGGTCCTTACCTAACCTGGATGGACGTATGCGCAGGTATACGACACCCGGGGCATTGTAAAAAGAGAGTCGAATCTACGAGTGAAGTATCAAAATTTCCAGTAAGCGGATTTTTGGGGATTTTTAAAAGTAGTGCAAGTGCCTTAGAAATCTGTGACAAACTTAAATTAGAAAACTCTAAAATACTTACCATATAAATATCAAAACGAATTCATAAATAAAGGACAATCCCGCTCACATAAACTTTATTAATAAAACAGTGACCAAGGACCTAGAAAAAACTTTGAACTGAAGTCTACGTCTCGCACGCCAAGCGATTTAGTGTTAATTGGGCCTAGTGCCGCCATCTTAATGCATCAACATCACAAAACCCTTTTTTAATACAAATGAAACACTTCATATCCAGTATGGTGGAGGCGTCTCTACGTCATAAGACAATAATATAATAATAATAATAAAATCGAGTCATTACAATTATCAGCACAGTCACAAAACAGTAATAAATTAAATTAAACAATAAAGTCAATTAAATCATTAAGCAATCAAACAATTAATAAACCCAGGCTATGCCAGTTTAGATTATAGGTTTGTTCTAGCAGCGATTTCAAACGGTTCCAAACCGTACGGAGTTTGCGCATAGCCATATAAGCGACGCTTATATCGTTATGCGCAAACTCCGGATGGTTTGAAACCGTTTGAAATCGCTGCTAGAACAAACCTATTGCATAAAATATATGCATATAATAAACACACATTAATTTCGAAACATGCGTCGAAGTACGGCCAAGTGCCGCCATCTACGGGCGGTCGTCGTCACCGAAGACAGAGTACAGCCAAGTGCCGCCATCTAAGGGCGTTGGGCGTCACCGAAGACAGAGTACGGCCAGGTGCTGCCATCTACGAGCGGTCGACGTCACGGAAGACAGATGCGCCATCTAGGGGCCATGTTCATAGTTCATACCTGGAACAAAGAAAGCAAATTATAATTCAACAAATATCAAAATGGAGCAATACAACAGATTTGTATAGGACAAACTAAAGGAAACCATGGAGCAGGAAGCAGAAGGAACTAGTGAAGAGAACGAGGATAGGGAAAATATAATTATATGGAACAAGTACTCAAGTAAAATAAGAAACTAAGAATCAACTAAGACAAACACAAAAATTAGGAGAGACCCGAAGCCTCAATGTAAATAGTTGTAATATAAAACCCAAGTGCTCATAGAAAATTATATATATAAGACACTTAGGAGGTTAAAATATAAATAAGGAAAATAATAAATTATATATAGTGAAACAGAAAGCAACTCAACATAAATGGGCATAATATAAGCCCGAGTGTTAATAAGACAAGTATATAGTTAAAAACACTTAGGAAGTTAATAAACTGTACATAGAAAAATAGACATTAGTAAGTAATCTATGTATGCAAAATAAATAGGTGAAGTAAATGTGAAGATATATACAGTAAAGCAAAAGTAAATGGACCATGGTTATCGTTATCGAGAAAAAACTGAGGTGCTCTTGAAATGGTGTATTGAGAATATATACAGAAATAGTAACTGTGTATACAAGGAAGTATTATAAATTAAAGTGTTCTCCGGCCTAAATAAGACTGCAACGACGGAGTACCTAAACGAGAAAGTCACAGCAAAGAATTTAGGCATCGGAAAGTTGAGCATTTATGGACTGTAGTAGCTGACTGACAATCAAGTAAGTCTAAGTAAAAATTTTGGTACCAGAGAAGCTCAAAAAGGACATAGTTCCCAGGTGAAATGTTACATAAGCAAGAAATGTTTATGTAAAGCATGAAGAATAAATAAAAAGCATACATAAGTTGGAAAGTTGTTTATGCAAAGATGAAGCATACATAGTAAGGAAATTTAATATATAAGCAAAAGATGTTTATGTAAAGTGAGAAGAAATATAGAAGAAGATGTTTGTGCGTTAAGGAGCAGCATACATAAATAAGGAAATAATTAAATAACTAGTTGAGTAATCATAATCATAGATATACATAGCGTGCCTGTATACCATAATCAAAGATATACATAGCGTGCCTATATAACATAATCATAATCCAGTGGCGGCTCGTGTAGACAAGAATAGGTGAAGCGCAATGAGGTAGATAGCGCCGCAGTGAGAACTGCGCCGCAGGCGAAAAAGTTTTGGGGCCACGCCCAAAAGTCCTGCGGTGGGGATACGAGAAATAATATACCATGAGCGCCGCCACCAATTTACAATAATATCAAAAAGATAATAGAATTACTAACTTACCCACACTCTCGCGTACAGTTATTTTGACTGCTCCCATATACTTTTTAAATATAAGGTCTATTCTTCGATTTTGTAGTGAGGCTTTTCTTTAACGTCGCAAATGATAATGCACAGTGAATATGGCCCGAAGAAGCTTCATGCCTACTACAACCTCTTGTCACATTCCCAAAAATGTTAAATCCGTCTTTATTCCAAACGCTCGATTTTCCACCTACACTTAAACAGGGCATACAAAATAGTTTCTTTAAATAAACACTTCCACACAACCAATTATAATCAGAATACTCAGATCAGATTTCGAAACCTACGAACGAAAATTCTCTCTCTTGATTTTACTACTTGTTTTTCTATTTGAAGGAAAGGCTTAGGTCCCTCCGTATTTAAAAAGTCTCTTTTATCATCGTTTTCAACCTGGAAAATGGTGTTTCTAACAAGATGTAGATCGGATCATACAATGGAAACATTTCGTAAAACGTTTCGTAAAACAATGCGCGACAACGACGTGATGCAAATTTGCTTCCGAACGACTGTGAACTGAATTTAATATTAACATAAGAACCTGTCGGAGTCGCATTGTCGGGCTGCTTCCGTTCTATAAATAGCTCACGTATCTAGCATGTCTGCTTCGCCCGTTGCCATAGCAACCATCGTAAATAAATCTGTATATTGCAGGGCAATTATTGATCTTGCTGTTTGCGATTCCCACGTGTTTCGTGACACCGCCCGCACCGGCCGATCTTATGACAAGTTATTGAGCGCGCTACGTTTTATAGTTAATTATCTTTTATGAGTATTATCGCACTAATTTTGATTAGAAATTTATATTATGAAAATTTGTATTTTTAAGTAATGTAATTTTAGAAATTGCACTAATTTTGATTAGAGATTTAGATTATAAAAATTTTATTTAATTAAAAATATTTTTATTTTAAAGTAATGAAATTTTAGAAATCCAATGACGAGCCGCCACTGTCATAATCATATATATGCATAGCGTGCCTATCTACATTTAAAGTGAACCTGAAGTAAGAAAAACTTAAAATATGGAAACCTAATATAAGAAAATTAGAATAGAAACAAGTGTATATAAAATATATGTATATAAGCGATACCACGAAGAGAGAAATGTATAAAAAGGCAGTAAGAAATTGTTAATAATGTATATATAACTTTACCTTGAGAACATGCTGCATGGATCGCAATCCAGGACCAGTCAGTTGCCATTGGAAAACACCATTCAGCATACAGCATACATGTGCCTTCTCAAATTGAGATCTTTTTTCTCTCTTCTAAAGCAGAAAAGGTCTGGATAAAACGTTGGGGACCAACGTTATCAGGGAGGGGGAATGTATGAACTACTAAAAAGCATAAACCTTCTAAATAAATATCACCCTGTCCTAAGTTTGAACTTAAACTTGACAAACGTTATATAAACATTCACAGTTAATTATAAACAACTAGAGCGTTCGACGGGAGCGATTTTAATCCTTAATGATGCAGCCATCAGCATTTTGTAACATATAAATACGCAGGCAAACGCGAAATTCATCAGGCTTACGGGTCTCTCAACTCCGCTCAATTTAGTTGCGGGCAGCACACAGGTGAGTCCACTTCTAGCTGTTCTATCCCACAACCCCCAAATCTGTGAACACCTGGACATAGGTCCAGGGTGATCAGGTCCTTACCTAACCTGGATGGATGTATGCGCAGGTATATGACACCCGGGGCATTCTAAAAAGTAGTGAGAGTCGAATCTACGAGTGAAGTATCAAAATTTCCAGTAAGGGGAATTTTGGGGATTTTTAAAAGTAGTGCAAGTGCAGTGGCGTAGCTACCGGGTGGGCCAGGGGGGGCAAGGCCCCACGGCGCCAAGAGAAATTAGGCGCCGCACCGGCGCCGCTCCGAATTCATAAATATGCTAATGCAACCAATGCTCATACATGTGCTTAACTGGGTTTTTAAATTAATTAAATTATAATACAATCAAAGACCAAAATATGTATTTAACTTTCTATCCAACCAATACCTTTTTTCTTCAAACGTCAGTAAATCCGTCATTACTCGACCGTGTAGGCGGCCGTGAAGTTTCGTTTTTCCTCCGCCGGGGCTTTACTTTTCACTTTTCCGCCGGCGGAGGTAAAAGTGTTGTCATAGCAACATAGATACAATACAAACAGACAACAAAATATAAGCGTCAACAACTCAAGATTTATTAAACTACAATTTGTATTTATCACTCAATTTGTGACTGCATTTCTAAAAATCACTAATTTAGGAACAAATTGGTTATTATTTAATCGAACTTACTCAATAACTGCTTATCAATACGGAATTAAAACGCAATCGGAGACGCAATCTTAAAAAAATAATTATTGTTGACAGTGTCCACTGACAGCTTTATGTTCCATTACTATAGCAACAACCTGTGCGTATTCACCGAGACCGGTCTAAGCCGCCTTGCGAACCCACTTATCTTTAATAATAATTAGATATTTTTACTATTAAAAAGAGATGTTTTTGCATTAATTTGTCGACATTTGAAGAAAAAACAGCATATTTTATTTGGAGGAAAAGTTACTTTTCCTCCATATAAAATACTATACTATTGTGTCTCGGTATTTGTTATTTATTATACGTGAATACGAGGAATGAAAATACATATACCGGTCCACGCAAATTTGTAAAAACGCTGCGTAAGTGGGCGGCCACAACGGCGCACCGCACTTTGCACCGCACCTATCCTGGACCATAGCCTCGCTCAAGCAAAGCTAAATAATCCATTCTTATGGATGCGAGCGGCCACAATGACACATCGCCCCTCGCCTCGCACTTAGCCTGGTACTAGAGCATAACTCCTAGAAATTGAGCTTAGTATTTTTTGAGTCTCGCCGCCTGGCCCTTGTTTGTCAGAGAAGCTATTTGGAGCAAGAAAATCAAAAGTCACCACATCAACACAATAGTGCGATTTTAACAAAAGGATGGAAAGAAGTGGGAGATGAATGTCAAACAACAGGTATAGAATTTAAAGTATTTGACGTCGTTAAAAGGTTTATTTTTTATACAGGGGTTGTATATGCGTTGGAAATGGCAGTTCGTCCTAGTGTTATCAATACGGCTTTCAAATTTATTTAAAATCCTCATATATTCAAGAATCTTTTCTGAGATCTTTATAAAGGTGCTGAAATTTCCTATAGTCGCTTCGATTTTTGTTGACGGGATGAACCGCTACTTTGGATTTTTGTCTATACATACTTTGTTAAGCTTGAGCCAAAGAATATATTCTTCACTAGAAGAAGATGATGAAGTAAATGCCATGTTTGCCAGTCAATATCTAGAAACATACTTAGAGCGGACAGGTCGAGGTGCGGTGCGCCAGTGAGGCCACTACTGTGCGAAGCAGAAGCCAGGCTAGGTGCGATGAGCAAGGCTCTGTACGCTAGCCCTGTACGGTGCGGTGCACCGTTGTGGCCGAACGCTAAGGCGGCATGCACTTCAAAGGCAAAAATTGCGATAATCTTGGTCGTAAAAAAGTATGTGTTTTTCAGAGTTTCGTACATATGATTGACTGTTTTAAATCGTTTGACGTCAATTTTTTATTTAATTTTTAGAATAAAGAATGGGTAGTTCGGTGGTAATAGGATAAGATAAGGTTACAATTTAATTTTGCCTAGTGAATCGAGTAAAGTGCTTGAATAGGGAAAATAAAAGAAAAATAAAATTTACTTTACGTTACGAGCTAGACATAGGTTTGTTTTAGGCGCCAGCGGATAGGTTGCCCCCCGGCGCCGACATTTCTAGCTACGCCACTGTGCAAGTGCCTTAAAAATCTGTGACAAACTTAAATTAGAAAACTCTAAAAGACTTACCATATAAATATCAAAACGAATACATAAATAAAAGACAATCCCGCTCACATAAACTTTATTAATAAAACAGTGACCAAGGGCCTAAAAAAACGTAGTGCGATCCCAAACCTGGGCTACTCTCCTGCACGCTAAGTAAGGTGTGGCGTCACAAGTAAAAAATACAAGTCGTGACAATATTACTTTAATAGTTCTTTCCATACTAGTTACACATACACATGCATAAACGACCAGACCCATACATGTATTATTTTAATATATAAACATTGTCCTATTAAAGTATAAAACTAGGTTAATTCACGCATTCTTATTCGCGTGGCTCTAATCAATTTCGCTCTTTTCACTTTTTTAATTCCTCTTTCTTTTACGCCATTGTGCCCTCTCAGCTATTTTCGCTAATTATGTCCGTCTGAAACGTAGTTAATGTGTTTTTCACTTCGTTTCTTTATGTAATTTTTGTTCGCCTATAATCTTAACGCCGTTTTGGGTAATTAAATATCCATTTGGTGTAAATTGGACCGGCTCATGTTTTTTTATCACGCTGGAATCAAGCGGTTATTATTGCGTTCTGATTATTGGTTCGGTTGCCGAAAGCGACTAAATATTTATACAAAACAATTTTGTTTCTACTACTGCTGGACAATTTTTACGACTTTGACAGGGAAACATTATAATTTATTGTTAAAATTGAATTGTTATATATAAAAAGTAGAACGCCCATAAATAATATTTGTTGGTGTAACGCAGGGGTGGATAACCTACGTTATGAAGAGGGATTGCCAGAAAATAACTAGCAATAGGATAACTGTTCAAATTAATATGTAGATGATTATCGTTTATTTTGATGCCAATAATTGATAACTATATATTCCAATTACTTGCAGTGTTTTAATCATTCTCCAATTCAACTGTTATCAGCAATCCCTATTACAAAGCTAAAAGATAAATGACGTTACAAATTGAAAAATTCCGAAAATACAAGATAACATAAATTTCACTTGGGCCAATGAAAAATAAAAGCTGCCTAAAATAATTTGTAAAAATTATCATCTCTAAAAATTATTTTTTTTTTGCCTATAAATCTCTAAAAATTAATTTTTTTTTGCCAATTATCGGTGTTATATAAAGAGTTTTTCCCTTAGAACGTCTCGGGTTTGTCGATACGCGCGACCATCCAAAATGCTCTGTGTACTAAAATATTCAATATTTTTCTGAGGCATGTATTGTCATTTTTATAATTTAGGTGGGTAGTGTGGAAATATTTACAAAGGATATTAACCGTTCAATTTAATTAACAAAAAATAGCACATTATAAAGTCTAATTTTATTTTACAGTTAGTTATTCGCATCGTATTGTGTAAAAATGAGGGTAGTCAATTTTCAATGAAGTTGAGATTACCTTCGTAGATCAAGATATTACTTCATTATAAACTAGTTAAACTAGTGGCGTAGCCACGGAGGGGGATATGGGGGATATATCCCCCCCCCCCATGGATAATGAATATTAACATTTTAAAAGACGAGAACAGTGCACGTTATTTTGTTTAACTTTAATAGCTTAATTAAATATAACGTTCCAGAATAATAATGAAATAACATATGGTTATTATTCACTGTATTCACCTGATCCCTGATGTCAAAATGAAGAAATTAAAGGTTGTTTAAAGACATTAAATTTTATTTTAAATCTGGGACTGGATACAGCTTTTAAATAAATTACCATGGCACTGAGAATACTTGTGACTATACCGATGGCCACAGCAGAAGCCGAAAGGAGCTTTTCAACTTTGAAGTTGTTTAAAATATATTTAAGAAATTCAATGGGTAATGATAGACTAAATGCTTTAGCTATGATAAATATTGAGTGTTATGGTCAAACGAATTCTAGATTTTAATGAAAAAGTTATTGAAAAATTTATTTTGGACAAAAACAGTCGAATGGAATTTCCCTTTAAAAATTAGGAAACGGCAAGGTCGAAGTGCTAACCACCGGCAAAAATATGTACAATAACCCTTTTTTGCCTTCAAACTTTTATATTTTTTGAACGTTTTTGAACTTCTCATGAATTTTTTTTCACAACTTTATTGATTTGTAGTTACAATAAACTGTCTTAATGATTTACTCTTCTGGAATCGGTAAGTACCTACTTATTCATTTCTTTCAGTGCGCAACAATTGTCATCCAAGAAGGCGTCGAAACATTGTTATTTAACTTTTGGGTAAAAATTGGGCGTGGCACCCCCACAATTTTTAGCCTTCGGCGGCGCCTGCGGCGAGCTTACTCTCCAGCTTTTTAAACCCACGAGCAGCCACTGATCTCCCCCAAAGGACTAACTCTGGCTACGCCACTGAGTTAAACAATAATATAACGATAATAATTAGGGTAAATTCAATGCAAGACTATGATGAATCAGTGTTTAAGGGAAATTTAGAATCAGTATAAGGATGAATTGTTTATATACTTGCATATGAAATATTTTACAAGCTTATAATAAAAATGTATGTCCATTTCAGAAGATTTTTAGGCTCGTTAATCTTAAAATCAAAAGAGAATATTATGTAACTGCTAAAATCTCTCTTGTTATTAACAAAGAATATTATCGTCAAATTTTATATGACGCAGCCATCGCCGTGTACGGTTTCAGTTGGTCATCAATACTATCCTTAATAGTATTTGTCATGATTTACGTCATCCAGTATATCATTCGAAAGCGTCCATCAGTTGGATGCAAATATTCAAAGCCAATACTCGGGACTGGATTAACTTTGATTGGGACGCGGTTCATAGTAGTAAATTACGGTCTCCTGTTTACAATTTGCCAAATATAATCCTTGGAATGTATTATCTAGTTTCAGTGAATGCATGAAATGTTCTTTATTCATATTTACATGTTAGATTGTAGGTATATAATTTTTTCGCTTTCCTGTGTGATCCAAATTATAATTTTTTTTAAATAAAACAAAACCTAGTTTTGCTAACACGAAAAACAATCAACTAAAGGAGATATCAAATAACCTATTTTTTAACAGTTCACAAAAATATTCTAGCAAAATCGAACCCCGATCTAATAATAATTAATAAGCTACAGTTTATTGTCCAAAATACAATATTTTTGTTGACAAAGCGATAACCAATTCTAATAATATGTAAAGTAGAATAATAAAATAGTACATAGTATATATAAACATGTAAATGCAATACATTACAACCAAATGAATTCAAAATATACAGGTTAAAGACAACGAAACACAGCGCATACAAACACAGACAGCCAAACAGATCACGTTCCAGTATCTCAGAAAAGATCTAGGTCCGGTCGTCATTAATATTAAACGACGCAAGATCATTCACATAGAGGAGCACGACAGGGCCAAGCACTGATCCCTGGGGAACCCCGTAAACCGTGAACGTTGGCAAGCATCTGAGGCTCCGCCCCAAACCCGCATAATCTTTATCTACCTTCCCCCAGCAGAAAGCGATTCCAATCATCGTAGTGGAATAGCCCTAAAGCCATTCTGAGAAAACTTTCCCAACAGTATTATGTGATTCACACAGCCCAACGCTTTACAGAAATTATAGAACACTGCGCCACATCTCCCTCCAACTCTTAACAAACTGTAATAAGCCTTCTTTCTATGAAGTGATGATACAGACTTTTTAAATATCTTCTGTGCTTTTGGACTTGCATGAAGGTGAGTAAAAATCTTAACGCTTTCATAAATTAAGGAGTTCTTAGTCAGTGCGCTCCTCTTCAGATCATCGGAATTAATGTCCAATAATGAATCTTGCTGGGTGTGTGACCAGCAAATACAGTAAAATTACCCCGAATATTACCTGATGCAGATCATTCACATAAATAAGAAACAAGAGAGGGACCAAGCACTTAGTCCTGTGGTACCCCGTGTATTAGAAGTCCCTGTATATTTATTTTACCTTAATCCCTTATATTGTTCTATCGTGGTTCTACCTTGTTTAGTATTTTAACATAGTCAATGTCATCTATTATTTGTCAACTTTTTTATGTGTATTTCTTGCTAATTAAAGCCTTATATCAAAAGGTCTATAAAGTTACTACAATTTAATTAGCAAGTATGGATAAATTCCTAAAGCCAGACAGATTAGACGCTGATCCAATCTCTCAAGCGCAGGCAGAATGGGCCCACTGGAAGACAACTTTTAATAACTTTGTATCTACTGTTGAGAAAATCGATGATCCGCAAAAACTTAAACTTTTGATAAATCATGTAGTCATAACAACTATGAATATATCGCCGAATGTTTGACATACTCAGATGCGATTAAAACTCTTGATACAATTCTTGTCAAACCTAGAAATTAAATATTTGCTAGACACTGTCTCACTTCTAGAAAGTAACAACCTGGTGAAACGATAGATCAGTACATACAAATCCTGAAACAACTAAGTAAGGACTGCAATTTTTTAGCTGTCACGGCCGATAAAAACCGAAATGACTACATAAGACTCATTTATTAGTGGATTAAGTTCCTGCCATATTAGACGTTTACTCGAAAATCATTATTTAAAACTGCAAGACGCTGTAAACCAAGCCTTGTCCATGGAGTCAGCCCCAAAGGATTCAGACGCCTACACTATGTCTTCAAATTTTGTCAATTCAGTACCTCCAACAAGTAAACAAACCATAGAAGAACATGAAGCTCACTCTACTGCTGCAGCCCCAAAAGTATATAGGTGATATTTCTGTGGAAGTAATAAAAGGCACCTGCGCAATTTGTGTCCTGCAAGGAATGCGATGTGCAGCGATTGTGGAAAACAGGGACACTTTTCAAAGGTATGTCAAAGTAAAAGCAAATTAAAAGCATTTTCAGCAACACTCATTCCATCTTAAAAGATTCTCGCTACAACTCCAGAAAGTTTAGCTAGGTGTGTCATCAAAGTCAAAATTACTACTGATGCTTTAGTTGATACAGGAAGTTCAGAAACTTATATTTCTAAAAGCTTCTTATCATCTGTATCTATCCCTGTGTTTCCAAGTACTGGATAGATATCCATGGCCTCTACTGCCTTACTATCTCCTATATCAGGCCACTGTTTTGTCGATTTGGAACTAAACCATCATAAATATGCAAGTCTTCAATTGACAGTTCTTTTAGACTTACTGTACTGATGCTATAATAGGGCATGATATACTCAGACAACATTCCAATCTAAAAGCACACTTCGCAGACCCAAAACAACCTTTAATAATTGATTTACCTTCCGTTTGTTGTTTACTTTGATTGGATATAAAACCACCAACTTTATTTTCAAATTTGTCAGCAGACTGCAGGCCAATTGCAACCAAATCTCGAATATTCTCACAGAAATATACAAAATTTATTTTAAGTGAAATTAAAACCCTTCTCTTGAATGGAATTATAGAAGAAAGTAACTCTCCATGGCGTGCACAAGTTTTGATAACGAGAAATGAAAACCATAAGAAGAGGATGGTGGTCGACTACTCACAAACTATCAACAAATTCACGCATTTAGATGCGTATCCTCTTCCAAATATTGAAGGCAGAGTACGTGCGGTGGCTAAATTCGAGATTTTTAGTACCATAGATCTTCAAAGTGCATACCATCAAGTCCATATACGTGAAGACGAAAAACTTTACACCGCTTTTGAACCCGATGGTAAGTTGTACCAGTTTAAAAGAATATCTTTTGGCGTGACTAATGGGGTCGCTTGTTTTCAACGTGTGATTGATTATATCATAAAATCTGAGGGTCTTAAAGGAATGTATGTCTATTTGGATGACATAACCGTTTGTGGGCGGAATCAACATGAACACGACAAAAATCTTCAAACTTTCTTATCCATAGTAAAGAAATATAATCTTACTATTAACGAAAGGAAGAGCTCGTATTCTGTAAAATCTATTAAGCTTCTTGGGTATCTAATTGAAGACAAAATATTAAAACCAGACCCTGACAGACTTGAACCTTTGCTAAAACTTCCTGACACATCCTCATTAAGAAGAGCGGTTGGTATGTTTGCTCATTATTAAAAATGGATCGCTTCTTTTTCTGAAAAAACTCACCGACTAGTTTCCTGTAAAATATTCCCTTTGCCCGAACCCGTAATTGAAGATTTCGAGAGGCTTAAAAGTGATATTGCCAGATCTGCTGTTGCGTCCATTGAAGATAGTATTCCATTTGTCGTCGAAACTGATGCATCTGACCATTCTATTGAGTATTGCTGCTTCTTTAAGCCAAGTAGCGTTTTTCTCCAGAACGTTGAGTCAAAGTGAAAGAGGCCATTTATCCGTCGAAAAAGAAGAGTATGCTATATAGTCGAATCCCTCAAAAAGTTGCATCATTTTTTAATTGGATGTCATTTTCAACTTATCACTGACCATCAATCTGTCTCGTTTATGTTTAATGCAAGACATAGCAGCAAAATCAAAAATGAAAAGTTTCTTAGATGGCGTTTGGAGCTTTCTTGTTATAGCTACGATATAACATATCGCCCTGGCAGTTACAACACTGTTGCTGACACTTTTTCACGAGTTGGTGGAACCAGCAGAGAGAAAACACTGTACGATTTACATCAAGCATTATGTCATCCATCCATCCATGGGGTCACGAGAATGATACATTGGATCCGATCTAAAAGTATGGCGTTTTCAGTACAAGATGTGAGGTTAATGACTGCATCTTGCCCATATACTTAAAAAGAAATATATATGATCTTGCCCAATCTGTGCTGAAGTCAAGCCAAAGTTTGTTAAACATAATGGAACTCTTATAAAAGCAACTTCTCTTTTGATAGAATAAGTCTAGATTTTAAGGGCCCACTTCCCTCATCGTCACGAAACACATATATTTTAACTATCATTGACGAATTTCCTCGTTTTCCTTTTGCCTATTCTTGTTCCGATATGTCGGCAAATACAGTAATACTAATTTGTTTTCTATACTTGGGGTGCCCAAATATGTTCATTCTGATCAAGGAACATCATTTATGTCCTATGAATTAAAATAATTTTTATACTCTAGAGGGATAGCCTCCAGTAGATCTACACTGTAATCCTCAGTATCAGTATCAGTATGGAAGGGGTGGCCCCTAGCGGGCCTTGCACTTAGGCCACCAATTGGGCCCGTTGTGACCCCAGCCCGCATTAGAGAACCTCCAGGATGCCGGTCCTCCTTAAGAAAGCCCGCATCTCCTTCAGACTAACACGACGCACTGAATCTGGCTCGATCGACGTCACGCCAAAGATTCTGAATCTTGCCCACGCAAAGGCGGGGCATTCCGTAAGTAGATGGTATGGAGTCTCGTCGTCCTCCATGCACCATCTACACTCCGCCTCCTCTGCAATTCTCAGCAGGGTCAGGTGCCGTCTAAGCCTACAGTGCCCGGTGTAGAATCCTACCAGGGCCCTGCACTCCTTCCTAGGTAGGCACAACAGCCCCTTGGCGAGACTCTTCGCAGGCCCATGTATCATGAGCCTCGTCTGTCTCATCCCCGGAGCCGTCCGCCATACCTCCTCCGCCCGACCCTCCATCCAGGCCTCCAAAGCTCCTTCGCGGACACACTGGGCGATCCCCACACAGGGGTCAGGCCCCAAGTATCCGCGTGCGGAGCCTTCTCTGGCTAAGGCGTCGGCTGTCTCATTTCCCGGTACACCCGGGTGTCCCGGTACCCAGACCAGCGTAACCTTTTTTCGCTTTGCAAGTTCAATCAGCCAGCTTCTACACTCCCTCACCAACAGAGAGCGCGTACGGACCGACTTCAGCGCCATGAGTGCGGCCTTGCTGTCAGAGCAGAAGAAAATCCTCCTGCCACCGACATTGAGCCTTAACGACTCCCAGACCCCCATCATGATCGCAAAAATTTCCGCTTGGAAAACCGTAGTGTGCTCGCCAAGCGAGGCGTATAATTCCCGCCCCAGAGCCTCACAGTACGCACCTGCTCCGGACAGTGTTCCCATTCTGGACCCGTCTGTGAACCAGACTAGCCCATCCCAGGTTCCCATCCTTCCCTCCGTCCAGTCCTCCTTTGTAGGGAAGAGGAAGTTTAGCCCCTCGGGGAAGCCTATCTCAGGAACCATCGCGTCACCTGGCATACCCAGGATGGCTAGGTCCCCAGACAGGCCTCGCCATAGACCACAATGGCCCCAGCAGGAGCCATTGTCCCTCCACATCCCCACGTCAGCCAATCTCATGGCCGCCCTGGCTGCCTCGTGCCTCACCCGGTCCGTCAACGGGGGCAACCCCACCAGCACCTCCAGGGCCCTTGTGGGTGCCGTCCTCATAGCCCCGGTGATGCAGAGGTATGCAAGTCGCTGTAATTTGTCCAGCACTAATCTGGACGCCATTTTCATGGATCCTGGCCACCAAACAACCGATCCGTGCATGAGCATCGGAGCGATCATCGTCCTGTATATCCTTAGCATAGTTTTCGGCCCAAGTCCCCAGGTCCCTCCCAGCGCCCTACGGCAAGCCCACAAGGCACTGAGCGCCGCCGCGGTCTTGAGCCGAATGTGTTCCTGAAAGGTCAGTTTGGAGTCCAACCAGACACCCAGATACTTGACGCATTTCTTCGCCACAAGAGGGGTCCCTTCCAACGCGATGTTGGGAGAGACCTCCAACTTCCTTTTTCTGGTAAAGATGACCATCTCTACCTTGCTGGGATTCGCTCTGAGTTCGTTATCCCTACACCACTGTGAGAACCTTGTCAGTGCTTCCTCCAGAAGCCTCTGCAATATTCCCACCTCGGTACCTTGCGCCATAATCACGACGTCGTCTGCATAGGCCTGTGCATAGACCCCATGCTCTACTCTCAGGATACGTAGGATCTCGTCCACCACTAGGCACCACAGGAGGGGGACAGAACCCCCCCTGAGGACATCCCCGCGATGACTCAGCCCTAACCACCTCATCTTCCAGCCTAGCCTCGACCCTCCGCCCGTTGAGCATGGAGCGGATCCAGCTCGTTATGACCGGACCCACCCCCGTTCGCTCCACCGATCGGCAGATCGAGCCCACGGCTGTGTTATTGAAGGTATCGGTCCACCAGCCTCTCTAGTGTCTTCATCAAGAAGCTGGTGAGACAAATAGGTCGATACGATTTCGTATCAGTATAGTCGTTCCTTCCCGCTTTGGGAATGAACACCACTCTGCTGTGCCTCCAGGGCTCCGGCACGTACCCGTGTGCGATAGAAGCCCTGAAAAGGTCCATCAGCGGCGTGCTAAGAAGTCCTCCGTCACGCTGCAACAGCGCTGGAAAGACCCCATCCTCACCTGCCGCCTTAAATCTATCCTCAAGGAAATGGGCAAACTGAACGATTTTGATGGTGTAATTTGGCAAACTATTTCTCTTGCTTTGAAATCAAGAGATCTAAAAATACAATAATGGAAGAAGTCCTAGAAGTCGCTCTTTATTCAATCCGTTCTCTATTGTGCACCGCACTAATTCTACTCCTCATGAACGAATTTTTCTTCATGCAGAAAATCCACAAATGGGACAGCTATTCCATCTTGGCTTACAACTCCGACTTGGAAACAAGATCTTCATGAAAAAGAATGTTCGGAATTCCAAGTACGACCCTCTCGTTGAAGAAGCAGACTTGGTAGAGGCAAACCCCGAGTATGCCTTGGTTCGACAGTCAGGTGGTCGAGAAGTAACCGTTTCCTTAAGGCACAGCTCCCCGTGGAGATAAAATTCTATTAGAAAATCGACCTGGAGAAACTCTAGTATCTAAAGCCTTAGACATTTCCGAGCTTCCATTATTTGATCATGCGGGCCCTACTCCACTACCTCAATTACATTCGGATGAAGAACCGTCAAACTCCGAACTTTCTTTGCGACTCCAAGGTACTTATTGATTCTGTAGTCAACAATGATCAAGATAGTCCGTATTCAAAGCTTAAAGAACAAAAGGCAGATAAAATAAATCCTAGTAGATTTGAAGACCCCCTATAGGTACTTAGAAGATTACCTTCAAAAATGAAGCTGGGGAGAATGTAATAGATTCAAAAGTCCCTGTATATATATTTTACCTTAATCCCTTATATTGTTCTACGCTACGTTGTTTAGTATTTTAACATAGTCAATGTGATCTATTATTTGTCAACTTTTGTATGTGTATTTCTTGCTAATTAAAGCCTTATATCAAAAGGTATATAAGTTACTACACCCCGTGAACCACGTCGCAAGCACCCGGTACTCCGCCCCCAAACCCACAATCTATCTTCTTCCAGAGGCAAGGAATTCAAACTGTCGAAGTGGAATGCCCCTAAAGCCATTCTGAGAAATCTTCCCCAACAGTATTCTGTGATTCACTCAGTCAAAAGCTTTAGAAAAATTACAGGACACTGCCGCGGTAACATCCCCCCATTCAAACTTGTATACAGCCCTTCCCGAAAACCAAAGTGAGATGTGCTCAAGGAACCTCTCCACAAAAGCCATCATTATTTCCGTGACAAGTGGCTTTACGATCTAAGACAGCGAAGATAAAAGTGAAATTGGAAGTTTGTAGGATCAGATATCTGTTAAATATACAATAGTGGATCAGTCTTTTATTATCAAAATTTGCCAAGCTGTATATTCTGCCATACCTAAACTGTTTTGCTTTCTTGCCATTTAAGCTTAACTATAATAGCTTCATGTTTGGATCGCAGAAACATAACCGACGACAGTTCCAAAATCAAAATTTAAACAAAAATAGTTGCTAAAACGGCGTAAAAAAATATGAAAGTCCAGGTTGGTTGATTAATAACCATAGATGGATTAAATGATAGTAATAGATTCTTCAGACTCAGGGTATCAGCACAATCAGCAGTTAATTGCTGTTGTCATGCTACCTGATGGTGGTAAGGTTATCTTGAATCTTGAACTCAGACGACTGGGGGCCTGAGTGGTTTGGAGAGGAGCTGCGGACACTGGGGCACGAGCACCGACCTCCATATAATGGAGGTCGGTGAGCACGAGTTGCATGTTCTGAGTGAAATATGATGTATGGAGAGCGAATGCCAGCTTCTGCGGGCGGAAAGAAACGCTCTTAGGACTAGGTATAGCGACGAAATAAACAGGGCAAAAAAACAAGCCAATTCCAATTTTATACGCGATTCAGACAACGTAGCCAAAGCATCTTGGAGATAAATAACAAAAAACCCATAAATACTAATTCTAACCCAAACGTTAATCTAGACCCAAATGATTGTAATGAATACTTTTCCAACATAGCAGAAAACCTGGTAAATTCATTGCCTTCCGCAAATAATTATTTTACCTTCTATTTACAACATAGCAACATACAAAAACCTAACTTAAAATTTACTTTCCAACAGGTAACGCAACAAGAGGTTCATAGATCATTAAACAACATAAAAAAGACGCACAGTAAAGATTTCTATGACTTGAATGTTGTGCTGATACAAGCGCTCGGTGCGTGGCTTGGTGGTCCACTTTCAATGATCTTCAATAGATGCATACCTACAGCAGGGCGTTTATCCCAGAGAATTTAAGATCAGCAGAACAGTTTCAATCTTTAAAAGTGGCGACCAAACATCTCCATCAAATTACAGGCCTATTACACTAATTGCTATATTTTCAAAAAATTTTGAGGCCCTTTTGAAGGATCAACTGTACATACTTTGAAAGGAATGATCTGCTGATAGAGGAACAATTTGGTTTTAGAAAAGACAAATCAACCACCGGAGCAATAGTTGGCCTTTGTGACTTCATAGTTGAGGGCTTTGAAGAGGGACAGATTGTGGCTTCAACTTTCAGCGACCACTCCAAGGCCTTCGACTGCGTATCGCACGATATCCTTTACGAAAAGCTTAGATACTATGGATTCGAATCGCAGACAGATCACTGAAATAAATGGTGAACGGTAGAACGGTCTGAGGAGAGGGTTATGCGGCATGGTGTGGTCCAGGGATCAATTTTGGGACCTTTGCTATTCCTAATCTACGTAAATGATTTTGCGAGTGCCCTGCCATCATGCAAGATTGTAGAATTCGCTGACGATAACAACTTTTCTATAAAATCTAAATCTATGAAAGAAGAAAGAATTGAGATGGCCCGGCATACTGAGACTGCTACTGATTGGTTTCTTTCAAATCTTTTAAATGTTAAGTTAAATAAAACTGAAACCATGATGTTCTCTTTAAAAAAAAACTGACATCCCAGAAAAACCTGAAAAAATCAAATTCTTGGGAGTAACTCTGGATGCAAAGTTGACCTTTGCCTCTCGTGTCTTTGGCCTGCAGAGAAGAGCAATCAGGATAATAGCTGGAATTAAATACCGCGCACAATACATCCTTGAGGCTCTCCTGTATCTTCGAAAGAACCTCTCTGGCTATACCTCGGCTAAAGAGACCCATGACCACAATACACGTCAATGCCTTAGTATACAAGTCGATTTTTTGCGCTTAAAAACCTCCTGGAATGCAACGCGCCATTATGCTCCTACATTTTTTAACAAGTTGCCACATAATATTAGAAATATTCCTCTAAATTCTTTTAAGCATAAAATAAAACAATTTCTTATAGAAAAATACTTTTATTCAATTGAGGAATTCATGAGCTGGATTTTTAATGTGTATATTTTGTATCTGTGTATAAATGAAGCATTTTAATATTGTGTTCTGTAAACTTGTGCCTTACATGTATGTATATTAATCTATTGACAATGTCATAAAACTATTGTAAGTTTTTTACGTAAAATATATGAACTATGAACCATCGGCTTATGTATCATGTTAAAACACGGCCCCATGAGCACTTTATCCCTTGAAGAGTACCGGTACTACTCATTCTAGATCACCACTCCAATGTTCACCGGTTCAGGCGTTGAATTGTTAGATTTAGCTGTAACCAATGAGATCATCCTATTGTGTCTACATAAATTATAGGCTACAGCCATTAGATGGCAAATGTTTCCAGCTGCTGAAATCCTATTAGTCAAGAACATGTAGTAAGTGGGTGCATATCCAGCCTAATCGCAACTAAGTATGCTACCTACCGGCTACAGTTTCTTTCATTTTGAGGATTGCTTGGAGATTTTCTTCAAGATCGGGAATTGTCCCAATAGGGAATAAAACCAGAAAGTCAGGTACATTATAAAACTTTAATAAAAACAATGGTAATATAATAAGATAGACCAGAAGCTAATAGTACCTCTTAAATTTATGTATAACCTATTTCGATTAGTGCTCTTACTCTCTATCACAGTTTTGTTACAACAATTTAATTCAAAATTTAAAACAGAGTATACAAAAATATAAAGATTTAAGATTTCTAACACCACCCCCAAAACCATCCACTTTTAGTTTTGTCCAC
>JAEQML010061004.1:0-26348 GCA_016904865.1 Pissodes strobi | reverse complement strand
CCAATGATTCTATTACAAAAAAATGATATTTAGTTTAAAGTTTGAACTTAGTACTTGATCCTGAAAGACAATTATTGTGCTTATTATCTAAACATAATTTAATAACATTCAGTACACATTCAACAAATTTGAGTATAAAAGAGCGCGCAAGCCGAGTAAAAGACAACTTGGTCTAGTTCGTAGTACCTCAATGGAAACGACCCTGGATGTCCTAACCGAGTATCCCTAGCCCAAATTCAATTTATTGTTCAAGGTCTTTGATTATATTTACCTGGCTACCTGAAGCCTTTATTTTTTAAGTTAGAAAAATTTTTACACAAAAATTTCAGGTTTTTTCAATATTATCCTCTGAAATTATCGGGGAAAAAAATATCGCATCAAAAAATTGAAAAATATAAGCAACTTCAACTTTTTTTAAATGGAACACCCTGTATTTATGCGCTTTTTTATGGCAGTGGCACATACAAATATGGGAGATCCTATGGCGCTCGACGAGCGGTATGTATGCGAAGATGTCTATTGACACGATTCTTGAAAATTTGATGGTTGCAATTAGGGGGAAACAGATGCCCTAGGAGTGAGTTCCACAGTGATGCAGCGCACCAGACAAAGGAACCCTTATAAAGCGATATTCCAGATGTTTCCAGTTGTACAACGAACTGGTGTGCTCTTGCCGTCTGTCGTGACTGTCTGGCAGGCGTTGCCAGGGGCTGGATGAGGCGGGCCAAATCCTGGGAACATCTGCCGTGAAAGTATCTGTAAAACGGGGACATCTCGGCCACATGTCTGCGGTGTTCCAGACTATTCAGTTTTCGGGTCAACTCCGGGTCACCGATGAGACGCACAGCTCTCTTTTGAATGGAATCCAACAACTTTAAGGTGTGCTTTTGGTGCGGCGCCCCAGATGTGTAAGCAATACTCTAAACACGGCCTCATTTGCGCTTTGTAGGGCAAGAGGAACTGCTGCACTGTATACAGTTTTTTGTTGCGTAACAGCGCACAAAGCTTCTGGGAGGCTAATTTTGTGATGTTAGCAACGTGGTCATGCCAGGACATATTGCTGTTGACCGAGACATCAAGTAGTCCGATTGGCGAGGATGATGGAATGGTCGATCCTGCCATAATGATGTCAGGGCCCGTCGTATTGGCCCTCTTGGTAAACGTGGCTACTTGGGTCTTTGCGGCATTGAACTGGGCCAAATTTGAACTTTCTTCAGGTCTTGGATTAATTTTATTGCTGTAATCTGCTTCTGTTTGCGGTGATAAGTCTCAGTCGCTGGTAAAGGTTTTTCTGAACTAAATTGGGAGACAAGGGTACTGTCATCTGCAAAACTGTAAGCAGGATTTTTCGTTTCGGTCAGTAGGTCATTAATATAGATAAGGAACAGAGGTGGTGGAAGTATTGCACCCTGAGGCACACCTGCGTTAATGGTTAATGTGTCTGAGATGTATACATCAACTGCAACGTGCAGAGATCGGTTCTTAAGGAAACTGGCAGGCCAGTTGCAGAGAGAGGCTGACAGTTCAAAGGACGACAGTGTTGCTGCCAAACTCTGTCGAATGCGATCGAAATATCCAATGCAATCGCTCGAGACTCTCTGTAGTTCTTGCTCCATATATGAGTGACATAGGCCAATATATCTCCTGTCGATCTCTTTTTTGCGAAATCCGTATTGATCATCGCTAATTATTCTTTTGTTCTCGAGGTATTTGAGTAGCTGCTGATTGACTACACGTTCCATGACTTTGGAGATTATAGGAAGCAAGGCAATTGGGCTATAGTTTTCTGGAACAGGTTGCACTCGAGCGGTTCTCCCTTTTCGGTAAGATAGAGAAAAAAGTCTGGGATAGTTCGTTATCGCAGTTCTTTAACACGATGGGAGGTATTTCGTTCGATCCTGATGCATTTTGCGTAACTAGTTCTTTAAGGATTATACAAATATCACGGTGATGAAACTTGACTTCTGCCATGGTGATGTTGACGTTCGATATGGTGGGGAGAGTCTTGCCTTAGGAGACGTCTAAAGTAGAGTGCGATGAAAACATTTGGGCTAGCTTGTTTGCTTTTTCCTTGGCTGTAGTTGCCGTGCCACGTTCATCTGTCAAAGGTAGGAGAGACGTTTTTGTAAAGTTATTACTTACTGCTTTTGCTACCGACCAGAAATTCCAGGAGCTACTGGGAAATTGCAAAAGTTTATTCCTGACCCTTTGATTGTGTTTGTCTTTAGTTTCGTCAATCAGACGTTTGCATTCGTTTCTCGCTTCGACAAAATAATTGCGATTTTCAGAGGTATGATTTTGCTGCCAGTACTTGTAGGCTTGCTGTTTCCAACCTACAGGCTTTTTGCATCTTTTGTCGGATCAGGGCTTTCCTTTTGACGGTAACTTGATGAAATTTGTGATGTATGCTTTCATTCCTGAGGAGATTATTTGCGTAATCTCTTCGTAGCAGACAGACGGGTCATCAGTGCCAAAGCAGACGTCGAGCCAAGGAAAATCTAGGTAGAACTCCCTTAGATTGTCCCAGTTTGCAGAATTGTAATGCCAGATTTTGCAAGGCAATGGTGGCTAAAACGGAAGAATATGTTGATGCTATTTCGCAGCAAAAAACTGTATTCACCGCAGTAGATGCTTTTGCGCTACAAAGCGCAAATAAGACCGTGTTTAGAATATTGCTCACACATCTGGGGTGCCGCACCTACCACACACCATAAAGCTGCTGGATTCCATCCAGAAGAGATCTGTGCGTCTTCTCGGCGACCCGGACTTAACAGGGGATCTGGCAACACCGCATCGTGTGGCCAGGATATACCTGTTTTACGCATATTTTTACGGCAGATGTTACCAGAATTTGACCCGCATCATCCCGCTACCAACAAGGCCTGTCAGATAGTCGCGACAAATGGCAAGAGCGCCCCCGTTCGTTGTACCACTGAAAATACGAAAACGTCGTCTTACAGAAGCTCCTTTGTCTGGCGGACGGCATTACTATGGAACTCAATCCCAGGACATTTGTTTTCCCCTTAATTGCAACTACAACTGTTCAAGAACCGGGTTAATAAACATCCTCGCACACACACCGCTCGTTGAGTGCCATGGGGTCTCCCTTTAGTGTGTCTGCCACTGCCATAAAAAAACGCGATGTCGAATTTTGTTACTTAACTACGAATAATATCTCCATTTTTTCAATCGTTAAGTTTACTTAATTTATACATTTTAAAGAGATGAATTTTTTAAGAAAATCGGGGATTGTATTAAAAAAATAAATAAAATAAAATAAATAAATTGGTATTTCAATGTATAACTAGAAAATAACTAAGCTTGCATTTAGTTAAAAGAGTAATGTAATGTTTTTTACAAAAACAGCAAATAGGTACGTGCAGACAGTTTTAAAAAATTACTTGATGATGGTTCAAAAGAAATAAAAAGTAGCGTTAAAAAAACGTACATCACGAGATACAGATTACAAAATTGCATATAGAAAGATTTTTAAATCATCAAAAATAAGGGCATATTTACTAAAATCTCCAAATGCAAAATATTGTTTTTTTTTTCTGATATTTTTAGAGTGTTTGGAATTTTTCACCTTTCTAAATCGGTATCAGCATTTCAGCCCAAAAATGCAGAACTTTGCTATAATTAAAACTTTGCCGTATCTATTGCTGAAATTAAAATTTTTAGCCTTAAATTGTTTCCGCCAGGTACCTTATACTTTTATATTTTTAATATAAAATTTGAATAAATTAAATGAAATCACCGATTAAGAATATGCTATAATTACTTAATTTGATAATATTTATTTTCAAATTATTTTGACAATATTAAACGATATGTGATTTGCATAAACAAATACCGTGTTTATTTTTTTTGCTGTATTGTTGCTATGGTTTGCCAATATGAGCATTTTTTGTTTGAATGTTTATTGCTAAAGGTAATATAGAATATCCCAAAATATTGCCTTCGACCAGCTAAACCTCATTGGGGATTTTTTAATCAAAGCAATTTGTATTCTGATAGCTCCACGCAAACAATTCGAAATTAGAGTTATCTATAATTTACAGAGCAATTAGTGTAACATTGCATATCAACCTTATTTCATCAATAATGGAATTTCACGCAACGTGGGCGTAATATTCAACTTGACCAGTTAAATATATAATATATAGGCGTCTTTTGCTGATCCTCTAAAGGAAAAAAGCGAATAATTCCATTTGACATATGAAATATATACACTCCGAAGTTAAAAAGAATAAACTACTTCGCTGCTACTATAATAGGTGTCAAAGTGTGTATCTTCCCTTTTTGTCTCCTTCCCTCTCTATCTTTCCCTTTACTTCCGCGGCTGGTTCTCCAAACTAAGCCAAACTAACGTACCACCGTTACTGGCCTTTCCTACTTCCTCCACGAAGGCGTAAATCTGTAGTTGCGAAACAAGGATAATAAAGAAGATAGAATGGTTACATCGGCCGTATTTTTTCACTGACAGCTATTCAGTCGTGACGTAGCCGCGCGCAAAGTTTGGCGCGAAAGGGTTAACATACATATGGCAAAGACGTACGGGCAATACTATTTTTCTTGTTTAGAGTTTATAAAAATGTGCTTAAACTCAAAATTTTAAATAGATAATAAAATTAAACTATTTCTTATGAAATTAACATGGTTTTTTATTAATAAAGAATACTTACAAAATATTTTTTTTAAATATTAAAGTCTTTGAATTCAAACAAAACTTGACAAGCGAAAAGTAGATAGAAGTATAACGATTCGGGGATTATTAAATCTTGTATGAAATGTATCCTTAAGAGTATGAGTAATATGAGTTTATTAGAGAAAAATAGATAAAAATAAAATAAAATCTGACATTACTTTTATACAGTGAGAGCCAAAAAATTATGCATAATTATGAAAATATTAATAATTGCATCTCAGAAAATGTTATTCTATATGGCAGTTAGTGCTTAAAGCATGCTCAGATTAAATATATACGGTGCACGAAAAAATAAAAATGTGTTACTTTTTTAAACATATTTTTTGAGACTGCAGATGTGAAATACAAGCGAGAAAGCTATAAGTTATATCCGTCATCGAACATTCGATATTGTTACTTTGTAAAATATTCTCATGAGAACTTTAGTTTACATTTTGGTCGTCCACAAGTGGACACTTGCTGTAAGTGTGCAGTACTAGATTTTAAAATAAAAAGTCCTTCGATTGAGATGCATCTGAAAGAGCAGCAGCTGCCGAACTAGCTGTTCATAAAAGATGAACAAAATAGTTTTTATTGTCACTCAAGGAATCTACTGTTGAGTGCATGAATCGTGATGACTTGGCAGTAGTACACTTCGACTACATGCATACTGTACACTTACCATAAGTTCCAGTTCAGGACTTGTTTTATTTAACACAGCTAACAGTTAATTTTATTTTCAGGTATACACAACTGTAAGACTAGCAAAGCATTCATCTATATTTACCATGAAGGTATCGCCAGTAAGGGACCAAGCGTCTTGGTCTTAAGAAGATATCACATAATTAAGGTATTGTTTATATTATTTTTTCGAAAGGCATTAAATGTTGGTTAGTAGCTTTCTGAAATAAACGATTCATATATATTATTTCTAGTAATCTAAAATATCATCATCTAAAGAGAAAAGTTGCACATTAATTAGTTACAAATTTCTTTTATTCTACAAACAAGTGTAAATTTGAATCCATGTACCTACATGTTTACTGATATTCGAAATTAATAGTAATTTTCTTGTGGCACTTTTTATTTCCAAATTATGGAAAATAAAATTGAATTAAGAAAACCTTAGTTTTATAATTTATGTGTATTAACTAGTAAGTGTTACATTCATAATGCTAATAACATGAATGCTTAAGAATGAAAAATCCTTAATATATAATTCGACACTAACTTTTCCATGGTCTAGTGATTGCTGTATGACATGATATATTTATGATATTCCAACGTGATAAGCAAGGACACAATCTAAGGAACTTAAACCATGTATAATTAAGAATTACTTTCCCGTGTATGTACGTGAACATACCTACATTTTTAAAAATATTGTTTCAAACTTAAATAGCCAAGTGACACACTGTGTAATAAAACCCTCAGTTTCACAACTTCTCTACAATATTAGGTAAACTATTATTATTCCTCCCAGACTTGCCCACATTTGAAAATAATTTAAGTCGTTCTTACCTTGTTTGATAAAAAAAGTCAATAAAATCTCTACACTGAAAAATATTCTGCAAAACAGGCACTTCGTATCGGCGTTGATACTCAATTAATGGGATTTTCTTAAGAATCAAAGGAAAAATATAATAAGTATCATCTCAATGTTCAAAGCACCAAAACACAACTATCATTGGTTTTAAAGCATCTGAAAATATCAGTAAAAAGCTAAAAACAGCGAAAACATAGAAGATGCAATGAAAGAAATGGCGAAAATGAAGGCCGTTCGCGCGCAGCAACGTCCCAATGACAACGATGTTGGTGAGAGGACAGCGGGGCACGGGGCGATAAAAAATGAAGATCGGCTCTTATGGAAAGTAACAAGCCTCTCTTGCTTATTTTCCTTGGTTGCGAACTACGACGGGAAAACCATGACGTATCTGCGCACGCGCATTTTGGGTTTTATATTATGATCTACGCAAGAAGCCTCATCTGATCAACTATCGTTGTCTCACCGTTCGAAAATGCCACTACCGTTTCATCTTTTACCATTACCGTTCTAATTTATCGTTATCATCCTAATTCCGCCTATTATTAGAGATTTTCTTGGTAATTTAAAAAAGTACCTGCGCATCATTGTTAAATCGATAATAGCCAAAGTAGAATATCTAATAATAGAAAGGAAAATTCAAGGATATATACTGAAATGGAGTATTCCTGCCTTTTTTGTCGTATTAGTTTAAAAGGCAATATTTAATACGCAAGTTATGGTCCCACAAGCTTCCAAAACAATGGGAATCAGCAGTTTCTTATCTCAGTGTACTTAACGTACCGAGATGCACCGAACATTATAAACATGGGTGCGCCTGTCTGCAATTTAACTTTTTAGGTGAGATTGTTCTATCAATAAGTCATAAAGTTCTGTGCCATCGAACCGAAATACCGACAAATAACTTGCAATCAAATTAGATAAGAATTAGGATGGTCTTTTTCTATATACAAATCACTGAACCCTCGTTTCAGGAGAAGTACTTTCCTTTATGTTTTGTTAAATCATGTTTTACATAATTGATGTATTACTATTAAAATGCCTCTTGCTAGAAGAAAATCAATTCAGATGGCACATTGACTAACTAAACATATTAATTGTATTTAAAGTCGGAATTATATCCATTTGCAGTTACATCATCCAGGTGAGAAAAAAAGTACAACGTAGATATTCTGCCAATCAATTTTAGGTTAGAAAATTTACTATCCGTTCAGAATGTTTTTTATACGTTCAGAAATTAACAAATGATGATTGAGTAGTATATTATATTTTTTACATTCGTTGTTACGAGTCATCCCTGACGCTCGCTCCCGATGCACCTCAGTTGTTAACACCGGCAACACCGCCATCGACCAGACGGCAGCAATCATCACGACCGTAAACAAGTCAACAAGAGACACAATAATTTTATTCGTTTTACCTTAATTTTCAATGTAAATTTTGTGAAAATAAATACAGTTTTGTTCCTGTTTAATCAGTGACCTTTTATGATACAGTCCAGTACACGAAACATTCGTCTATACACTTTCAATCTCAAAAAATAAAAATAATCTTTTGTAGTATTTATTTATTTATTAACAAACTTAATAACAATTAACAATTATTATGATTATTCATGGATAATGAACAAAGACCGATGATCATTTTAAATATATTGGCTTTTTTTCAACTGGAAAAGGAACAAGTTCGAAATGGAATCGCACTTCAAATTGAGAATGTATTACAACGAGCAATAAACGTAACAAAACTGAGCTTACAAAAATGGTGAATAATAGGAAGAATTGTATAAAATTATTTTAACTTACAGGGAAAGATTAAAACACTGACAATTTAATATATATACTTGTTCATGAAAAAAATAATGCCTGGATAATTATTTTAACACATCAAAATGAAAATACCAATTCAAAAAATGAAACATACAAACTCAAAAATCACACCATATTACATTGCCAATTTAATGTAAGGATATGATTGAGTACTTAAATGACCATCATAAAATAAAATGTGCAAGAACAAAAGAGCTTAATCTGTCTCGTCAGAGTCAGTACTAAAGTTAGAGATATTGTCTTCGTCGTCGTCGTATTCGTCAGTCGTAATTACAAGTGGCGGAATATCAGAGGCAATACACTCTCATATTGCCTCTTGAATTATTTTTTCTGTATGAATAACATAATTTTGCCAATGATCTAAGAAATTTCCTTTATCTGATCGTATTTTCATTTACATACCGACCATATCATTTCAATTGCATTAAACTGGCAATGGTATGATGGTAGTCGCAAAATTTTGTGTTCTAAAGGTTTAACATTTATTTATCAAGGAAGTATTTTTTTGCATTGCATTTTCGGCGTGCAATACTTCATATTTGATTTTTCATGGCCTTTTCTGGCCAGTCAATATCCTTTTTCTTCAACCATTCGATCAGACTCTGCTTTGTCCCAGATTTTCTCGGGATTTCTTCTAATAAACTAGAATGGTAACTTGTATTGTTCGTGATTATGAAATACTTTGGGGGAAGATTCGGAACCAGCTGAGTTTTAAACCGGTTTTCAAAGTTTTTCCTGTTCATATTGTCATGATAATCGCCCGTCTTTAATCCACTTTTGCACATTAAATTCGCACCCTTGATGAAACCATCTTTATATAACGATGACCTTTATGGCAACTTTTCCTAAACCCATTTAGTAAACTTACCAATAGGTGCAAACGGCAACCTGTAATACAGTGGAGAGCTAGGTTCGTGGATCCTCGGTACACTTTAATAAAGTCATTAGGCGCCACCTAGTTAATTGGCACTCAACTAGGAAAAATCTACAATGTTATAAACCTTCAATAACGCCCGAATTTTCCCCAAAATAAATACTTTATTCTTCCCCCACCAATGATGAGATCGCTTGATATATAAAAAAAAAACAATTATACAGTACAATTACATTCACATGTAGAAAAAATAAAGCAATAGAAAAGAAGCTTACATAATATTGACTATTATCAACAATGGTGTCAGATACAAACTGTTAAGCAAATATTCTGCATACCCAGTAATAGGTTCCTAAAATGACGAGTTGGTAAATACTACGACGAATCCATGATTAAATATTATGGGAAGCATTCGTGCAAACAGTTTATACGAGGCAAGCCCATAAGGTTTGGGTACAAAATAGGTGCCTCAATTCCGCCGCCGGTTACTTGGTAAACTTCGATATGTACCAGGGAAAAAATCCAAGAGCAAACACGGTTTATGAAAATCATTTTGGAAAATGTGCAGCTCTATTGGTGTGCATGATTGATGAGTCTCCCGAAGACATGAAGACGCTTCCTTTTAAGTTCTACTTTGATAATCTTTTTACAAATTTTAATTTATTTTAAAGGGTTACGACGGCACGGGAACGATGAGAGAAACAGAGTACCAAAAAGTTGTAAATTATCGCAGAAGAGTCGCATTGCCAAAACTAAGAATCGAGGAGACATGGTTTCAAATATTGACAAAGAGGATGGAATTAATCTAGTAAAATGGATGAACAATAGCATAGTGACAGTGGCGTCTACATGTCATTATAGGTTTGTTCTAGCAGCGATTTCAAACGGTTTCAAACCATCCGGAGTTTGCGCATAACGATATAAGCGTCGCTTATAACGCTGCTAGAACAAACCTAATATCACTCCAACCATTCAGGTGAAATCTTACTCTCAGGCTGAAAAAAAATCGTTCAAGTACCGCGACCCCGCCTAATTGCTGAGTACAATCGCTGCATGGGGGGAACAGACATGATGGTTCAGCAATTATCGAGGTACAGCATTTCAATCCGGCGAAAAAAGTGGTGGTGGGCCATTTTTACCTGGTTTCTGGATGTTTTCGTAGCAAATGCGTGGCGCCTTTTCAAAAAATGCAAGCATTTAGCATCGCTTACGTAATTGGAATATCGAAGAGAAATTCACAAGCATACCTTACTAACTTCGGTGTCGCACCGAAAGGAGTTGGGAGACAAACGACTGCCAAATTCAGTGTAACACTTAAGACAGTTTGGGACAATCTCAGATATGATCGTCTTGACCACTTTCTAGCCTATATTCCTAACAATGAAATATATCGTTGCGCTGGAGAGGGATGCATTACGAGTACCCGCACCATGTGTATCAAATGTGATGTGGGATTATGTTTATAATGTACTGTAATTTTCCATAAAAAATAGTTATGTTTCCCTTGCTTTTGTGTACCATAAACCGCTAGCGTTGCCTATATGTAACACTAGTTTTTTGAAAAAATATTAGTTTTTCTATTAAAAAATTTATAAATACCTTAATAATAAACCATTTTTGATACATGCATTGACTTTTCATCATTTTTATATCTAAAAAATTAATCTCGCCGTTGAAGGGTTAATCTAACTTCTGTTCTAAACCATATTCACTAAGCAGCAAGTAAATACGCCTTAAAAGGAACCGTTACTTGGGAACGTCGATGAACCTGTCCAACAGTCAAAATCATATCCGCCAGAGTAAAACGCGAATTCTTTTGGAAATATAAATAAAACAAAAGAAAATATTACACCGAAACACAATTAAATAAATGAATTATAATATACATTAGATGACTCTTATGATCTCCAAATTGTTTGACGTAGGTATCGCAGACAATTGGTTTGAAATAATAAACAAACTCAAGGTTACATTGGTGTCGAGAACAAATTGTTTAGTTTTTGTTAACTTTTAGATCAGAGAAAAGCTGGTGAGCAATGTCCTGAGTAATTAAAAGAGAGCTCAAGTATTAAGATCTATGAAGACAATAGCTAGCAACCTGAACTGTATAATTAGAATCTGAAAAATGTTTACGAGACCTAGTCGAACACCTACTACACAACTACTCTGAAAGGGACAAAAATCGGACCTGATGTTATTACCATATCATAAGCACGATATAAATAAGTATACGGTAGGTTCACTGGAGACAAATTTCCAATTTCGCCAACAGCGTTTGGCGACGCGACGCGACGGGGCGAATCCGGATCAATCTGGTTAGTGGCCCACGATGGTCAGGGAGTGTGCAAATGCTCTGAGATTGCGTACTTTCGCGTCGTCGCCTTATCTTATAATAACCAAGGAAAGCGCATCAGCGAATACTTTTTGAATCTCTCCCCACAGACTGCTCGCTGCTGCAGGTAGAGTACAATGTAGAGTTTGATGCAAAAACATCAAACGATTTGCTAAGGGCATCTACTCGATATTATTTGTACTCTATCATAAGTATCTAGTACATCATACTGAGACATAAATATAAATATAGAAAGTGTATTCAATTACTTTCAAGGTAAAACAAGGTAATGCACTTTATACCCTGTACATATATTGAAATAATCCAAATTAAATTATGTTTGCAAATAAAAATAAATATAAATTAAGCAAAGCTGTAGCATTTGTTAATGCCAAAATTTGAAAATGCTACACCTTAAAAAATGAAAGATCTCAATTTCTCTTAAACATCAAAAATATTCGAAATCATTCTACTAGAACATAAGTTAAATATAATTAATAAATAATGTTCCATGCACATAGTACATAGAGTTCCCTCATATTGCCCTACTTATGAATTTTTGTAAAGAAAAGAAAAATCCAAAAATCATTGCGATTGTTTGTAGGGTACGGTCCTGTATAAAGACTCCCAGAAATTCATGGCGGAACAATATTATGAGCCTCACAATTTATAATAATCCTTAAACACGTCAAATCAATATTTTGCATTCCTAGTCTATATATTGCTTGGCTGCGATTTTTTGAGAGATCCGCGAGGGGACTTTGAAGGGTCATAGAAATCAAACTGTCCGATTAGACCTACTTTTCAAATATTTTTGGTACATTTATAAGCTGATAAATATAATTATGAAACAGCCGGAATTCTAAAGATTTATAATGCACCAGTTTTTATTTAAAAAAAAATCTAAAAAGATAGCAACATATTGTAGTATAACCCACCCGGGTCTGTTCAACATAGTTGAATGAGATAGGTTGAGCTTTGTCTTTATTTTGCCAATGATCGTCAAAATAGATTGAAAAGAAAATCAATCCCTTCGTTGTGTTATTATTATATCTTACACAATTTTAATTATTCGAATTGCGCTTCGACCAAACACAATTAGGGAAATTTGAGGGAAAGTTGCGCCATGTAAATTAAACCACAGATTCCTAATACGCCAAATTTATTAACGAAAAGCATGCCATACTCCGCCTGGAATTCACGAGGGAAAAGAGCATGGCAGAGAAAACCTCGATCCCAATTCCTAAACCGAGTTATGCTGTACAACCTTTATTAGTATAACAATTAATTAAATTACTGTCTCACGCACCGCAATTTGTCGTTCCACACTTGTGACAATACTACAATACATTCAAAACTGAAGAGTTTAGTATTAGTTAGCCAGACGTCGCCAGCAGGTACTGAGGTCCCATACGAGAGGCTACTCAGCTATAGTTGCAAATTGAGCAAATATCTCTAGTAAGACCTGTAGGCCGATTAATATATATTTCCTTCGTCATCGCTTAGCGATTGATTACATTATTTGTGACTGAATAGTAATCCTTTACTGTTGCTTATTAGTTATAGTCATTTCGATATAATACATTTCAATTACGATATAGGGTTTTATTCTGTGTAATTGTGCACAGGCGACAGATCCTTTATCATTTCGGGTGCTTATAAGCAATTGGCATCAAGTCGAAATCAAGGTTACAAATTAATGTTAATTTAAATTTCACATAGGTTTCATACAAAAGTAAATCATTAAGAATATAGCATTTGTTAAAAGAACGACTTAGGGCGCTTTGCTCGCAAGCTCACGATTTATAGCTAGGATATTCGCTCAGTCGGGGGAGGAAAATGTTAGTGGATTCATCAAGTCCCTTACTTACATTACAATCACAGTCATACTAAAACTAAAATTCCAGCACGAAAAGACAGACCGAAAAAGCAGTGTTATTCACAGCATAAAACGATTTCAGTAAACATATACACATATTATACCATCAAATATAAATTATCAATGAGAATAAAAGAAATATTTATGCAAATCATGTTAATAACAATATCAAAATATATACACATGTTATGTCATCATATATGAATTATCCATGAAAATAGAAGAAATATTTATGCAAATTATGTTAATATCAATATCAAAATATATACACACGTTATACCATCAAATATGAATTATCAATGAGTATAAAATATATAATGGTACAAATTATGTTAATAACAATAGTATAAGTTTCATTTTACCGACTTGTAATGACATATTGCAACACAGAAGCACAACAATTCACCAAAATAAACCGTACACTCCGCTGGCTTTTGACTCTCTCTTTTCCGTTCTCGAGCAATACCTTTCGGATCTCCTCCAAAAAACCTCGCAAAAACTCGACTTGAATTTATGACTTAATTTATCTTTTACATGTATAAAGGGTGTCTCAAAATATTTACATATATAGGGTGTCTCAAAAATGAATGTATCAGGTGTAATGAAATAGTATTTAAAGGGGTATCTCAATATTTTTCCCTTCACTGTTTTTTCTTGAATCCGTGTGCTTGGTGTCATCTTGCCAGCTATTACGAAATGATCCCTTACTAAAGATCCACATCTCGTCAATAAAAACAGAAGGAATACCTTACAGACCTAAATTACTATTTTTGATATACTCCCTTAAAAAAATTATTCTTTTATGAACAATATCTGGCAAGTCCATCAAATATTTTCTATTATTTGATTTTTTCCACTTAAAACCTATACTTTTGATCCACCTTCTTAAGGAGTCGATGAAAAACTCGAAATATTCAATTTTTTCCCTGAACTTTTGTCTTATTGTTACCAATGTTACCACATATTCTTTTCTGGCGCACATAGAATAAATTTTGTCCCGAATTATATTTTCCAAATATTTTGTAATTTCGGTTTTTGCGAGCTTTGGAACGGAAGACATACTGGAAGCGTAACCCTTGTCTGATTTTAACCCATTCTTCTTTATATTTGCGATCGTTGTTGGGCTCGATTTTGTTGCATCTGCGGCTCGCTGTGTCACATTCTCAATTTGAAGTGGGATTCTGTTTCGGACTTGTTCGTTTTCCAGTTGAAAAAAAAAAAACAATATATTTAAAATGATCAGCTGCGACTGTTTATTATACCTATTATATCTTTTTCTCGGCATTATTTAAAACTTTCCGCGATAACTTTCGACAACAAGTTGACAAACCAAGGTTTATGATTGACACATAACCAAGTATATAAAAAATGAATAACCATCGGACAACAATTTGTTTCAAAAGTTTGTTGTCACCGCCCGCGCCGTTTAGAATATCCTGAACAAAGATAAACAAAAATGAGGTCATGACAAATGGGTATAATTCCGACAACATCGCATTAGTTGTTAAATATATAGGTTTCGATATAGGTGTTTTTAGATATGCAATATTTACAATATCAAATTAAATAAAAGGTAATTAACATTCAGAACTTCTATTGTTTATGAAATAAATCTGATTCAACAACTTTACGAATAATTTATATACATCGGGTTGACTAAAAAATACTTAACACATCAAAAGGTCTAAAAAAATACAAATCTTGTACTTAAAATTAGGTTTTAATCTATTTCTCTTGAGTTCACAGCATCACACTGCAAACTACTCGGCAACAAAGTTTTCGGTCGATGCGACGCGACGGCGGCCGTAGAAATACGTAATTCACGTGTCAGATAGTAAATAATTCCCAGAAAATAAAATAAGCAAAAGAAAGCCCCAAGGGCAGTCAGCAGCCCAGTGGCTATGGTTCGTCGGTAGACCGATAGACAAATCATCACTGGAAATCACAAAATTATTTTTTTACAGTTTAATCTAGAAAAAAAAACACAAATAAAACACTTGTAAAAAGTAATACATTGTATTACTTATTATTCAGCAGTAATTAAAACAAATATTATTTTGCCTGTTCATCGTGGGCATTGGAAAATAATTTCCGATTATTCGATTATTGACTTCCAAATTATTTAATATCTAGTCATCACGACGCCGTCGCCCAGAGATATTTAAAATTAAATATTATCCAAATTATTTTGTTAAAATACTATGAAACTAACTAGAGAAATTGTATAGATTTAATGCAGCCTAGTAAATAGATCTCTTTCAATTTCACAACAAATAAGTTTTAAATTCATACTAAATGTCTACAAAGACTATGATAAGTGAAAAATTATGAAAACAGCTAGATGCGCCTATTAGACTATACAAAAAAATAAAAAATAAAAGCGACTATTTAACTATTGATTTAAGGTAATAAAAAACAAAGTAAGTAACAAAATAGAAGTCTTAAAAATGAATATTTTCGGTCAGAAAGTGAAAAAACAGGAAATATTATAAAAAACAATGGAGGACTGTCGATACAATTTGAAGAAATAAATTACATATAAGCAATATAGATAATTTTTCCATTTGTTAACAACGAATCAAAAAGATGTAGCGCAAGACTTTAATAATTAGTTCACAAAAG
Source organism: Pissodes strobi (assembly GCA_016904865.1). Taxonomy (NCBI): domain Eukaryota; kingdom Metazoa; phylum Arthropoda; class Insecta; order Coleoptera; family Curculionidae; genus Pissodes; species Pissodes strobi. The sequence goes on along the minus strand of JAEQML010061004.1, from coordinate 10,582 downwards.
TAGGAGAAGATATTGTCAAACAAATAGGTTCCGAAATATTAACGCAAAATTTAAACATTCCTCTCAGTGAAATTATCTGGGAAAGTAGCATTTACATTAGACTAGAATGGACATCGTTCGAAACTCTTATTTCAGTGTTACACTTTTGTTTATAATTAGTAATTTTGTACAATAATTTCGACAGTTACGGACGACAGATTTTATTTACTTTAAATATATTTAAATCTTTATATAAAGCTTTGGTGCCACTTAACCCATCGTAGCCAAACAATACTTTACTTACTTTATTTTGTAAAGTAATTATATATAATTTATTGAAATGTATCTGTCTACATGTTCCTCATATTGGAATTAAATATCGAAAGTGAGAAAGGACATAAGCAGCAAAAGTAAAGTATCTTGCATTTAGAAATTGCAATTTCGAAAAGGAGATATGATGTGTGCTAAAGCGATATCGCGATAACCTAAACTAACCCAAACTAACCAAAAAATAAATATCTAACATTGAAAAAAATTTCATATCCGAACTAGTTTTTCATCTTACCTGTAGAACTATCTATAGGGTTCTATTGCTATTTTCTTTCCTGGTAATAGCCAGTCGAACAAAAACAATAGTGCCCATTCCAGAGAGATTTCTTCAAAGCTAATAATCGTCAATTTCTAGAAGCGGCCATATGAAAGCAACAACAGCATAGATTCTTCTATGAAGATTGGAAAATACAGTTAATTCCACTGAAGACAGCATGAAGAATTTTATTTCATACCACGTGGAGGTAGGATTCTAATAACTGAACAAAAACTTTTATAGGTATCCTCCATGGCACTGGCACTGGGTAGGATCGAAATGCATGAACGTAATGAACATATCATAAAATAATGACTCTAATTATTTTAACCAGTCAAAGAGGCACCTGGAAAAGGCTTTACAAAAGATGCGGACCTCTCAACGTTACCAAGTCCGCGGCGTAAAGGAAAAACCGGATCATTCCCCATCCCGAATTCTAACACCTTGACTTTCGAATCACGATTGCCAACTTAACTTAGTTGAAATAACAAGCCCAATGGCATGATGAAGCATCTAACGTCACAGCTCGGGTCATCGAACTTCTGCTCTAGACCGTATTCGTCAAGCAACACTTAAATACGCCTTAAAAATCTGCAGAAAATCGTTACTGGGGAACGTCGATAGATAGACTGTCAAAATCATATGTGCCTGATACTCAATATAAATGAAAATGTAACCACCAAATCCCCTCGAAAGAGGAAGAAAACAAAAAAAAAATAATATACCGAAACAGATAGGTAAATGAATTACAAAATATATTAGATGACTCTTATGATCTATAAATTGTTTGAGGTAGGTATTTCAATGAATTGGTTTAAAATAATAAACAAAGTCAATGTTACATTTGTGTCGAACAAATTGTTAAGTTTTGATTAAATTTTAGATCAAAGAAAACCTTGTGGACATTTTCCTGATCACTTAAAGGAGAGTTCAAACATTAAAATCTATGAAGGCAACATCTAGCAAATTGAACTAGACAACCATAGCCTTTGAAAGACATTTCCGGAATTAGTCGAACAGGTACTACTCAGAAAGGGACAATCAGATCTGATGTTATTATCCTATCATAAGTAACTAGTATATCATACTGAGACATATATATAAATATAGAAATTGTATTCAATAACTTCCAAGGTAAAACAAGGTAATGTACTTTATACACTGTACATATATTGGAATAATACAATCTAAATTATGTTTGCAAATAAATATAAACTAACCAAAGCTGTAGCATTTGTTTATGCCAAAATTTGAAAATGCTACAAATGATCGGAAAATTCACAGAAGATGAACCTGGAAAAGCTTACCTCATAGCTATAGAAGAACTGGCAAAAACAAACAACCTGAAAGTTACCCGTATTATTGTGGAAACATTAATTTACCTAGCTTATGAATTAAATGGGGTTGCGGAAATTATCAGAGCTTTCTTCTTCTTTCATAATATTTCCGCAAAACCACTTTGCTAATATTTAGTTTTGAATAGTCAGATGACCTATTTGACTTTTTTTGAAAACCATGTTTTGCTATGTTATGCCAAAAAACATATGCTTTTTTCCATGCAATATAGGATATTCGAAAATATTTGATCGAATTTAATTTAATCATAGCCATTTGATTCATGGGATCTCTACGCAAACATATCGAAGCTGAAGTTATCTATAATTTACATAGCAATTAGTGTAAAACTGCATGTCGACCTTATTCCACTAGCAACGGAATTTAACGTTGGATTGGCTGAATTTTCAACTTGGTTGGTTAAATATGCATGTTTAGTCGGCGTGCTTGTCTGGTCACCTAATCGAGGGCGAATGTTTAATTCAATAATTATGGTTCGATCCGGTTTCAGTCTAAGCAAGGATATGCGATAAAATCAAAGAATGTTCTCAAATCATTCCTAAATTGGTACGAATATGAACTACGGTTATTGGTCAAAAATTGAAGTTTCTTACATATGTCTGCTTTTTTGTGCAATTTTCTAAATAACCATAATTCACGTCACACACAAAAAAAGTTTTTAAAAGCTATTACGCAAAAATTATTATCAATTAAAATATTAAAATTTTTATTTACAATATAAAACAATACCAAGTATTATCATAATATTGCACTAAATTTTTGTCTATACGCAGACAAGCATGTTACTCAAATTATAATAAGTGCACTCCTACTTTCCGAGTGTAACTGAACAATTAATATAAGAAAATTACCATTTTACATTCATAAATCGAGGAATGTATCACCTTTATTATACTGAAACAAGAAAAGAGGAAATACACAAATCCAATGGATCCGAATATATGTTATTACAGTTATCCAAATAAAATCAAAATCAAAATCAATACAAAATCAGATTTAAAACCAAAATTAAATCAGTTAAAATTTTAAGGCAAAATCAAAATTGCAGTTAAAATTGATAACAACTTCGCATTGTTTAGTGCCCAAAAATTTTCAATATTAATTATATTGCTTCTAACAATCCTATCAATGGACATAATAGACAATGTTTAATTCGTTTTTATATTGATAACTTAGAGCCACATGCAACAATTCGGCTTTTTAAATTAGCATGTAAGGAATTACATGCTCCAGAAGCCCATTACATGAAGCTTCGATGCTCAATAGCCTTTTTGGTCAATCAGGAGAATGCGTGTTATGTCTTGATTGGTACTTATGAGCGATTTTTTTTTAAATAATCATCAGCATAAAATTGTAACTGTGTTATTTCAAATGGCGATGAATTTGTAGAGTCTAAAGACAAGATTTTATGAATATATACGATTTTTTAAAAATATATTGTCACGTTTAGATTTTTCGTGATGCCACGCCTTGGTTAGCATGCAGGATTATAGCTCAGATTCGGGATCCATCTACGTCAGGTGAGAAGAGATGATAAAGAAAGCACTTTAGTTAAAAAGAATATCAATGTCTATTGGTCAAGGACTTAATGAGAAAACATTAACAATGTTTATTGATCAGAATCTTAATAAGATTATATTATACCCGATTACTAAGGTGCGCATGCTCTCTCGTTTGAAGTATAATTTTGGATTCTTTATAGGTTTTTGGTCACTGTTTTGTTAATATAGTTTTTCTTAAGAGTTTGGGTTGTGTTTCATTTATTTTATAGTTAGCTTTTCACTTTAAGTTTACACTGCACTTGACTACCGATTCTGCTTTGAAAATAATTTTTCTCAGAATTTTGACAAATTTATCATAGAATTGATTTTGACTACTATGGATATGAAAGCCCTGGAATTCACGAGCATGTGGCTGCAAACTTCAGGTTAGACCCCAAAAACGCCCATGTGGACTGCCCAGGAGATGGTTTTATGTGAGACACAAAGTCTGCCGAACTGATGGTTCGCTAACGTTTTTATATGATGTGCTTACAGTTACATTTGTTCTCTTCATGATATCGTTTATATATACAATATTTTATATATACTTGTTTCTATTCTAATTTTCTTATATTACATTTTGGATAACTTAAGTTTTTCTTACTTAAGGTGCACTTTATTGTATGTATCTATGTTTATGATTACTTAACTAGCTATTTAATTATTTTTTATTTATTACTTAACCCAAAAATACAAAAATATCGGTGTTTTTGCATAAATACGGTCTAATAGTTGTTGTCTTTATTCTGCAAAGACAGTATCATTTTTAGTTAAGTTTTTTCCCAATAGATGGCGGATACTTAAATGACGCATTCCCATGTTTCGACTTGTCTCCCGTTGAAAATAGTATTAGCCCAGCTTGATACGAGTACACATCTCCGTTGCCCGTTGAAAAGTGTATTAATTAAAAATAAGTGTAATAGTTCGTAATATATGTTATAAAAGTGTATTAATTCAAACTGATACGGTTTTTCCTGAAACAAATAAAGGTAAGTACAACGAAAAGGTTGATTAGTTAAATGTATTATTTTGAGTAAATACGGTTTTACAAGGAATTATTTTCATTATCTTAAAAAAAAATTGTAGAAAAATGTATTATTTAAATTTAATACTTTATTGTCCTACAGTCAACGACTTCACATTGTATTATTTTGATTTAATCTAGTTTTCTATGGAATTGTTTTTATAATTTACAAAAAAAATATTATAGGAAACTGTATCATTTGATATTAAATAAGTAAACTCTATTCAGAGCAGCCGCGATTTTACGTCAGTATTGACACTAAGCGCATTTTTGTATAGGATAGCCTCACAAAAGTTATCTTTAAAAATAAAGATAATGGGAGTGGAATTTTTACGTTAGACACCATGTAGTAATAAAATGAATATAGTGTTTTTTAACAACAGACATCTATTTTAGAACATGTCAGGACAAGGACACTACAGAACAAGAGTTCAGCGAATTATGGATGCTTTAAGCGACGAAAAGAAACAAACTAATACGCTTCAGTACCCTAAAACGTCCATTCCTTCTGCTCAAGCCAGGGATAACGACACTTTCTCCCCAGAAAGTAAAGAATCTTCCAATAAAGAAAATCTAATAAGCACAACTATAGAAATGTTGCCTAATCCGTATCCTGAAGATCATTCTGGACCAAAATGTGCTTTCCCTGCTAATATTTCTCCTCCCCCTTCTACCTCCACGGAACTCGATTTTGCAATTAGATCGATTCTTGATTGTATTGAACTCGAGGATGAACTTCAAGAATTTAATATACCTTCCACTTCAAGACAAGATAATGAATCTCTTTCTGGACCAAAGTATGCCTTTCCTGTTGATAATATTTCCACTCCACTTTCTACTTCCAACGAACTTGATTATGCAATCACATCGCTTTTGTCTATTGAACCAGAGGACGAGCCTCATGAAAAATCTTATATACCTTCCACTTCAAAGCTAGAGCTAAATAATGAATATCTTTCAGATTTTAGTGAAAACGACGACGATAGTGTGAAGGATAAAGACTTCACATGTTCCTCCTCTTCTTCCACAGATTCATCGTCATCAAATTCTAGCAGTAGTTCATCGTCTTCATCTGATAATGAACCACTTGGACCTAGGAACAGCACAGTTCAAGAAGTGGGAGAGCAAGAAACAGAGCAGAACAAGCCAAAAAAAACTCGAAAAAGGCAAAGAAATGAACATAATTATGAAAAATCAAAGGCAAAGAAACTAAGAAATGAGGGGAAAGAGTAGGTGGCAACTTCGAAACAAAAAAAAAAGGTTATGCCTGCAAAAAGAGTCAAAGAGTCGTGTAATGACAAATGCCATTATCAGTGCCCGAAAAAAGTTAGTGAAGAACAGCGATTAAAAATATTTAACGACTACCATAGCCTTAGTAACATAAACAGAAAAAGAGACTTTTTATCTAAAAATATCGAATTAATTCAGCCAAAGTACAGGTACGTCAGAGCTGACAGACAGAAAGGTGAAAGAAGGTGTAATTATGCTTTCTATTTTCAGTCATTGGAAGGCAAGAAAATAAGGGTGTGTAAAACGTTTTTTAGAAATACGCTTGACATCAACGACAGAACAATCCTTACTGTTAGAAATAAAACAAACTCATCTAGCGTGGTGACTAAAGATATGAGAGGTAGGCATACAAATCATAAAAAAGTATCTGACCAGTTAAAAAACGACGTAAGAAATCACATCAATACAATTCCCAGAATAAAAAGTCATTATCTGCAGGCACAAACATCAAAAGAATTTATAGACGGAAGCAAAACCATAGCTCAACTACACAGGGACTATAAACTGGAGTGTGAGGCTGAAGGAAGACCTTCAGTAAATTATCACATGTACGCCGATATCTTTAATCGTGAATTTAACTTGTCATCCTTTGTTCCTAAAAAGGATCAATGTACCTTGTGCTTTCAACACAATATAGCGACTGATGAGGCGAAAGAATTATTAAAAAATGAGTTTGACGAACACTTAACACAAAAGGTGTTATCAAAAAAAGAAAAGGAAGCAGACAAAGCTAAAATGGGTAAAACTTTTGTTGGCTTGCTTTGATATGCAGGCGGTTGTGCCAATTCCCAAAGGAGACATTTCTATTTTCTACTATAAGTCTAGGCTTAATACTATGAACTGAGATAGGAAATGATGCAACTTGGTGCTATGTTTGGCATGAGGGAGAAGGTGTGAAGGGTGCCACGGAAGTTGGCTCGTGTCTTCTTAAATATCTAGAGGACAAGTCCAATGAACGCAACAGTGAAGAATTAGAGATTGTGCTTTACAGCGATAATTGTGGGGCGCAACAAAAGAACACGTGAGTACTGTTGAATTTTTTTTTGTTAAACAATAATAATCCTTTCTTCGGTTTAGATTTGTGGTGGCTGTGCTACTATACGCTGTCCAAAAGTTTAAAATGAATTTACCACAAATACCTCATTGCTGGCCATACTCAGCACGAAGGGCTGTAATTCAGAAAGAGGTAGGTATTAAAAAAGGCTTACCTTAGATCAGTAAAAAAAATAAAGTTGCTAATTGAGTTCAAGAAGTAAATTTTTGGCTTGCATAACCTCGTAGGCATTTTTAGACATTAATAAGTATATCGCCTTTATTCCCTGCTTATAACTAATTTTATTATACGTTGCAAGATCACTAAAATCTGGGCCAATATTCGTTCCCGACCAGTTCATAACATAAATAAGGTCAGCAAAGAAGAAAGGAAAGCCCTACACAGTCAAAGAATTATCACATGATGACTTTCTAGATGTAAAAAAACTTTTAACCGATATAGGTCCAAATTTTGTCAGAAATAGTGGATGTGAAAACAGTTCTTCTAAGCAAAATCAAAGTTATAAAAGTAGAAAAAAGTCATCCATTTACTTTCTTTTACAAAAATTCCTATTGAGAGGCTGATTGGAAAGCCGTAAATGTTAGACATTTAAAAACAAAGAATACTAGGGGATCAGGACCTATTAATCTTAGCTCAGAAGAACTTCCAAGCTTACAGAAAGCTTATCATGCCAGACTACCACTAAACGAAAATAAAAAGAAAGATTTGCAGTTCCTTTTCAATAAAAGTTTTATACCAAGCTTTTATAGGAATTTTTACCGTTCCCTATTTTAGAGAGTTATCTATATACTTTAGATAAATTTAAAATGCTTTACTAATTTAAAGCTCTTTTTTGTTTGTTTTTAGTATGATAAGTACTTGTATTTTATTTAGTTTCCAAATCAGTTAATACCTTGAGTTATAATAGGTTTATTTTCATGTTTACTTAATGTTTTATGAGGCATGAACTTTTGCTAAATTTGCATCATAAAGTTAAATAAATACAATATTTTTGATCTAGTGTTTAGTTTTATTTCAAGTTTCAACTTAAAAATTAAGTAAAACTTTTGGAAGAAAACTGTTTATCTCTAAAAAAACAAAAATGTTCTCGACTTCTTGCTTATATAACATTTCACTTGGGTACTACGTCTTTTCTTATTGTCTTAAGCTCTTATGCTACAAACATATTTGCTTTGAATGCCTCAATGTGTCTCGTTCGCCTTACTGGTCCATATACACTTAAACTTTCCGGCACCTAAAATATTTCCGTGACTTTCACATAGTCTTCATTATCTAGGCCCGTGTGTATACCTTCAATTATTTACATTATAAATCCGCTTTGCATACCTACTTATTCTTTTCTGTATATACTCTTAATACACTGATCCAATGGCCCCTGAGTTTTGCTGCTTTTCTCAATTATGATAATCATGACATTGGTACATTTACTTCTGATTTATCTTCAATTATTATCTTCATATGTAATTCATGTAGATTCTGTATACTTTTTCTATACACAGTTTATCTCTTTACTACTACACGACTTATTCTACTTTTAATTGTCTTCATAAATCCCTCTATGTATTATATAATACTGTCTATTTTTATATATACAGTTCATTAACCTCCTAAGTGTTATTGTATTTATGTACTTTTCTATTTAACACTCGGGTTTTTTATATTATACTCATTTATGTTAAATTATTTCTTCTGTTTCACTATATACAGTTTTTTAATTTCCTTATTTATATTTTAACCTCCTAAGTGCCTTGTATAAATAAGTTTCTATCCGCACTTGGGTTTTATATTGCAACTATTTACTTCTGACACTTTGCTTCCCACCTAATTTTCATGTTGCTCTTAGTTTCTTCTTAGTTTTATTGATATTTACTTACTTATGTACTTGTTTCCTATATAATTTTATCTTCCGTATCCTCGTCATCTTGACTAGTTTCTCCCGTTTCGTGCTCCATGATTTCCTTTAGTCTCTCCTATACAAATCCGTTGTATTGCTCCATTTTAATCCCTTACTGATTTATGATGTTTTTTTAATTATCAAATCAATAAGTTGTATTTAATTTTTTATCTTTTTCCTTGTAAATACGGACCTTGGTCGTACCGTATGCAGTTTGACCATGCGGTTCTAATCTTTTCTAAGCTAACCTTCCTTAACTAGCAGTAATCTCTTTCCTAAGCTTGCGTTCACTGTTCCTAGATGGCGGCACTTGGATGCACCACTTCTATGAACCCGTTGCTTGTAAGTACTGCTACTAGGTGGCGACCTGTATTCTGCGATGATTAAATAAATTAATTTGCGATATGAATTTATGTGATACTGAAATTTTTAAATTATATTAGTTTCAGTGGGTATATCGACGTAGACTATTACAGTGACCAATTGTTACGTTTAACTGACAATGCGCGTATCCTTACAAGCGCGTGATTTGAATTTTTTAAATTATAATTTAATTGTTTTTTGACGCAGCAGCATCATAATGTCATGAATAATACGTAATGTAAAATGACGCAAGAATTATTGTCGAGCTAAAAACGCACTGCCTTGAATTGAAGGTATAGTTTAATTATTGTTCTATAGTTGTTTAACATAGACCGGCGCGGCGGCGCGGCGCCTCCACCAAATTTGTCACGTTTATATTTTTTTGTGATGCCACGCCACGCCTTGGTTAGCTTGCATTCGGGATAGCTCAGATTCGGGATCGATCTACGTCAAATGAGAAGAGATAAACTTAATTAGATTATATTATACCCGAATACTAAAGTACGCAATCTCTCTCTTGGCTGATTCGGTCGAAATTCGATAGACCTCTTTATCTGCATCGTTATACTGATTCTGGTAGTCGCATTTTATCGGAAATATTTAAAACTAACTACTGCAAGGGGAAACCTGATTATTTAACTCTTACATTTTACTTGGCAAATGTAACATGGGAAGAAAACCTCTTAATAAGAAATGGAACAGAATAATTTTTGTTTCAGCAATAGAACTTTTTAAAACTACTCTGCGGACAGTATATTGCAAGCAGAAGGACACTTGAGAGGTAGACTGAAAGTTTTTGTCGCCTGAGGTAGTTAATAATAAAATGTTGCGGGTAGAGGTACATTGTGGTCTTTGTTTTATACGTCAATTAATTCTCAGGTATCTACTTGCGTTTTTCTTGAGAAGTATGATAAATTATAATTTAGTGAATTTTTATCGTGGCAAGAATAAAAATTAGATATATAGTAACTTGCGGCCAACTATATGCCAATTGTAGTAACATTATACATAATATTCTAAAGCGGATATATTAGTCACTGGCCAACGAAGAGAGTATTGATAAATTCCAAAAATATACTTATAATTTTCTGTTTTGTGTTTTACATTAATTTAATTTAATCATTGAAAGCCTGTTCTCTCATAGAAACTCGCACAACGAATAGTACCAAAATAAATTACAAGAATTTATAAGAAGCCAGTCAATTAGATTGGTCGTATGTCTAAGCAGCTTAGCCGCAAAAAAAAATAAATCTGAAGTAAAATACCGTTGAGCTGAGAATTCTGGCAGACTTGCCTCCTAATGAATTTCAAGTCAAAGCTTACTCCTGTAAATGAAATAAACCTCTGAAGCTGGCAAGCTCGACCCCTGTTGAATTCGGAATAAATAGTTTTGTAGTGTGCCAATGATATTAACAATACCGTATTCAACCTGTGTGTCTGGGTGTTGGGGTAATTATAGAGAGAGGAGAAAATCTCTCTCTATATATATCTGTAT
>JAEQML010061003.1:0-26350 GCA_016904865.1 Pissodes strobi | reverse complement strand
TTGTGATGAACCAAGGGCCAACACCTGATTTATTTTAAGAATTGTTTTAACAATTTGTTTATAACAAAAATAAAGAATAATTTTAATTTAATTTTAATCGTTCCAAAATTAAATGAAGTAACCCAGAGAGAAAACGTTCAAATAAAATAATAAGTTTATTTTAATTAACAAAAATTATAAACAAATTGAAGTTTAACTTTCACGAACTAAGACCCGAATCGCGAAAACAAAAAGAAAATAAGGGGTTAGTTATTTTTTCTTCGATTGACAGCAAATATTAATTTTGCAGACACATATCAATCACCAAAGTATTACTTTTTCTACCTTGGCAGCAAAGTGAGCACTTTGCTGCCTAGGCAGCAAAATGATTCCGGCACCGCAGTGAAACTTCTGCGGGGGTGAGCGACCTGACCGGATGCGTCCCCGGGCGGCGGATAGGGGAGTGGCCTGGCGTCCTTGGACACTGGGTCAGTGGTGACCATAATGGAGGATGAGGGGATTAAAACCCCCAACAGCGCCTCCTAAAGTCACTGCCGCAGACCAGCTCAACCCAGGGCCTCATAGCTAATGAGAACGGGCCTAGCGAACCCGGGGTACCCTAGCTGGGTCTGGGCCCTTTTTCAACTAGTCTTGGGCCAGACTCCCTCCTTTACCTTTTTGCTGTCCGATCTCCCTTGATCAACTCTTGTTCTTTCCGACCCCATTGCTATTAGAGCACTCGAGGGCATGGGGTCATCTCCTTTTTCCCTTCTACACCTGGCCGTAGGTATAAAAGGCACAAAGATAGCGTCTGACCCGGAGCGGGCGGCTATAAATGGGCGGGCTGAGCTCAATGCCGTAGAGAAGGCAATCAGTCTAGGGAGATGGAAAAACCGAAAAAGAAATCCAAACAAACAAAGATGAAATGGCGGATTTAAAGAATAAATTACCCCAGGAGGGTACGACGCACGGTCGAGAATCCCTCTCTACTACGGTAGGCTGCCCCACGGATTCTGGGGGGGGGGGGGCAAAAATCCGCTACATCATTCTACAGGAGAAGACGAAGTGTTCTACACTGAAAAAGTAGATCCATTTAGCAGAAGAGGGTCAGTCCTGAGAACACCACCACCACTAAATGAAAACAGTAGAGAAATACCAAACCAAGTATTTGCAAGGAGGGATTCAATCCCAAAAACTCCATCCCAAACGAGAAGTTTTTCACTTCCAGAGGTACAAGTGAAACCAGTGACAGAACCACAAGTAGAAACTCCAGGCCAAACTAAAAGAAAAAGAGAAAACGATAGCCCACTTAAAAACGACGGAAAACGGAACAAAAACCCAGAAGCAACGCTCAAAACCATCTTGTTAGAGACATGCAAGGAAATTAGATTTATGGAAAAAGTGGTCGGGCAAATGTACAAACCCAAAAAGGAGATATCGGACACGACAAGGAAATTATGGATAAAATAAGAGACCTAGAAGAATAAAAAAAGATAATACAAAATATGACACAAAATGAAAACACAGAAAAGTGTGTAGAATGCACAAAAACGCAAAACAGAGCAAAAAAGTGGCGGGCTCTTAAGATCGACGAGACTCTGGAAAACTTCCAGAAAATTTCAGAAGATGATTGGAACGAAGATGTATTTCATAAAATACCTGAACAAAGTAACCCAATATGGGAGTGCCAGCGGGCTGGGATATACTTCTACCATGCAACAAGAAGCTGTCATCAAGCGACAAGACCATAAGAAGGGCTCTAGAAAAGTTTGGGGGCAAGGAAGGCCTCATTAAACAAAACAAAGAAGAAGGGAAGGTAGCTCTGATGTCCCACACACTAGGATTTCCTGACCAGGACGGAAACGTAACTAGCAGCCACCGGTGGATATACTACCCCATCATAACTAAGGAGGAAGCCACAGAGGATGCCGAAGATGTGCACATCTTTGAAGCCATCCAAAATGTTAAGAACAACATGATGAGACAAAACAGAACGAAACTTGTCTTTCCGGAGATGGAAGGCGTTGTAGGAACAATCACCACCAGAATGATCCAGTACTTATTCTCTGGCACAAAAATACAAGTCATCAAATGCAACACCCAACATGTCCCCAGAAGCTATAGTAGACAAGCATCGCGAGCCGGAGATGAAAGAAGTCTAACGGCAAAACTTCGTAACCCTAGAAGAGAAGCCCTAATAATTAAAATTGATGAAATGAAATTCTCAGACGTACTAAAAACCGTCCAAAAAACAGTAAATCCCAATGAAATCGGAGTAGAGGTCAGAGAAACCAGAGAGACAAGGAAAGGTGAACTGCTAGTCACAATACAAAACGGTCTGGATAAAGCTGAAGTCCTAAAGAGGGAAATCTGCGAAAGGCTCCCAAATGCAAAGGTTACGTTACGTATAGACAGAAAAGTGCTACACATAAAGGACCTGGACAGTATCACAACGGAAGAAGACATCAGAAAAGCCATAGGAAACGCTATGGAAACTAACAAGGACAGTTTCGAAGTAAGAGCTCTCAGACCCGCCTTTGGAAACAAACAAAACGCGACAGTAGTCATAAACGCCTTAGAGGGTAACAAACTACTACAAATGGGACATATAAAGATAGGCTGGATGAGATGTCGAGTTATAGAAAGGCAGAACGAAGTAAAGTGCTTTAGATGCTGGGAACATGGACACACGAAAACACAGTGTAACGGACCAAACAGGGAAAACAGCTGCCTGAAATGCAGTAAAGAGGGACACAAAGCATCCGAGTGTCCAAACTCAGAGTACTGCATTCATTGCAAAAAAGATGGCCACCAATCGGGCTACTCCAAGTGCCCCTCCAAACAGCAACGCAGAGGAGAAGGTGAACCTAACCGGAGAAAAAAATCAGCGAACCATCAATGAAAGTCTTGCAAATTAACACAAACAGAAGCAGACCAGCACACGACATGGCCCTAGCTACAGCTCAACAAATTAAAGCTGGAATAATTCTCATTAGTGAACCCAATATAGCAGCCATACGCAACAGGAAGGACTGGATTTTCGACGAGGAAATAAATACAGCCATTAAAATACTAAACCCAAAACTCATGGTCAAAGAACAAGGAAGAGGCCCTGGCTTCTCGTACGTCGCTACAGCGGGCTTTACCATATACAGCTGTTATGCCTCCCCAAACAGAGATATTTCGGAGCTCGAGGACACTCTTGACGCAATTGGCCAGCGCATAAGATCCTGCCAGGAAAAGTCAATTATATCTGGGGATTTTAACGCCAAGTCTCCCCAGTGGGGAATGGGGATAACCGACAATCGAGGTCAAATTATGACGGAGTGGATGGCAGAACACGACCTGTCAATCATCAACCAAGGGGATAAACCAACCTTCCACCGCCAAAATTACACATCAATTTTGGATCTAACTCTGGCAAGCGTAAACATTAAAAACCTCATTACGGAATGGGAAGTGAGCGACGAAGAATCGTTAAGCGACCATTACTTTATTACCTTTAATATAACAGAAACAACGGCAAGTATAAATACGAGACACAAAACAAGGGGCTGGAACACTAGAAAACTCGACATGGGCAATCTTAAAAAAGCTATAAATCAAATTCCAGAAGATGGAAACCCAACTCCACGGATGAGCTTCTCCAACAAGCTCAAAGAGATATGCAACAAATCAATGCCAAGAAAGAAAAACTCTGGTAGAGGAAGACCCGTGTATTGGTGGAACGATGAGATAGCGGAGCTTCGAAAGGAATGCCTCATGCAAAGGAGACGATGTATAAGAGAAGCAAAAAGAAGACAGGGGCAACAAAACCCACAACTTTGGGAATCCTACAAGGAAGTAAAAAGGACACTACGGAACAAAATAAAAACGGCTAAGAGAACCTGCTGGAAAACACTGTGCGATGAAATTGACTGTGATATATGGGGAGACGGTTACAAAATTGTAATGAAAAGGCTGCTCGGTTTCCCACCGAGGCCTCAAATGACGATGGAAATGATGGAGAATGTTGCAAAACACCTTTTTCCCGAGCACGAACCTGTGATATTTAACTGTGATAGAACTGTGATATTTAAAAAATTTAGTATAGAAGAACTAAACTCAGCATACCAAAGACTAAAGAGTAACAAAGCACCGGGACCCGGACAAGTTCCTACGGAGGTAATTAAAGAACTAGCTCAGCAACGTCCAGGGTATGTACTTGCGGCATACAACGAATTTGCAGAGCACGGTATCTTTCCCGAAGATTGGAAGAGAGCGACCCTAATACTCCTTCGCAAGGGCGATAAACCAGCGGATAGTCCAGGCTCCTATAGACCTATCTGTCTCTTGGACATTGAAGGAAAGCTTTTCGAGCACCTTATCCTAGCCAGACTAAACAACGAACTGGAAAGGACTGGAGGCCTGTCAGATAGGCAATACGGCTTTAGGAAGAAAAGACAAACGACAGACGCCATAATGGAAGTAGTAAGAACCGCTCAAGAGGCTGCTGCCTTCACCCCTGCGCATAGACGCTTATGTGTTGTCATAACCCTGGACGTAAGAAATGCTTTTAACAGCGCCTCCTGGCAAATAATCTTGGACGTATTAAGAAGAAGGAAAATTGAAGAAAGTCTTATCAACCTAATCAGATCATATCTGTCTGGTAGGGAAATAATCCTAGAAGCGGAAAACAAAACAGTTTATAAAAAAACAAGCAGCGGCGTCCCACAAGGCTCAGTTCTGGGTCCAACTCTCTGGAACGTTATGTACGACGATTTACTCGAGCTAGACCAACCGACGGGCGTAAGACTTATAGGATTTGCAGACGATGTAGCAATGGTGGTGGTAGCTAAGACGGAAGAGGCCTTAATAAACTTTGCAAACACAGCACTCCTTAGAGTAGACAAATGGTTAAAGGGCAGGGGTTTGCAGCTTGCGCCCGAAAAAACTGAAGCGGTGCTACTAAGCACAAAAAGAAAGCTGGGTCAGATCAGTTTTAACGTTCAAGGCTCAGTCATCAAATTGAGCAAGTCCATTAGGTACCTCGGGGTGTGGCTGGACACAACTCTGAGTTATGCCGAGCACATTAACAGGATACTCCAGAAAGCGGAGAAGACCATGAAAGCTCTTATCAACTTGATGCCAAACATCGGAGGGCCCAGGGCAACAAAGCGACGAGTACTGACAAGTGTGGTACACTCCCAAATACTATATGCAGCCCCAGTATGGTACATGGCGGCAAATAATAAGAAACTCCTTTCAAGGATAAACCGGGTTCAAAGACTCCTATGTATAAGAGTATGTAGCGGATACCGTACCACTTCCCTGGTAGCAGCACAAGTCATCGCTGGAATACCCCCGATAAGACTTATGGCAATGGAACGAAAGGAAAGATATGAAGGGAGAAACAAGCAAGAAGCCAGGACTGCGCTACTTGCCAAGTGGCAAGAACAGTGGGTAGAGGACACCTACGGACGCTGGACGTATGGCCTTATCCCAAATATTCGGGTCTGGCTGGAAAGGCCATACGGAGAAGTTGACTACTTTCTCAGCCAAGCACTTTCAGGACATGGGTGCTTCAAAAAGTATCTTTTTGACAGACGTAGAGCAGATACGGAGAAATGCACTTACTGCGAACATACCGACGACGTAGACCACACGCTGTTCACCTGCCAAAGATGGGAGGAACCTAGGGATGAATTTTTCAAGAAGCACAGGGAGGCGCTTTGATGCAGAGAATATTATGGAATGTCTGGTTACGACAGAGGAGTTGTGGCACACGGCGTATAAAGCTATAAGAAGCATCATCGAAACTAAAGAGCGGGAAGCAAGATAATCACACCTTCTGGTGAAGATGCAAATTTAAACAAGAGATAAATGAATGGAAGATAGACAAACCCATTTTTGATATTGCCTGAAATAGGCAAAATGCGGCATCGGTATTGAAGTAATGCGAAAGCGGTTCCCAGTATCGAGTGCCATTCGCATGTAGGGAAAGGGTTTTAGTGGGTCGGATATACCGGAGTCCCACACTGTCCTGGGCGCTACAACACCAAGGCCTTGGACGTGCTCAGATATGCATTTCCTAAACCCTACTAAAAAAAAAAAAAAAAAAAAAAAAAGGCAGCAAAATGATTAGTCTCCATGGGAAAAAAACGTTTGACATAAGTTGTCAAACTATAATTATTATGGACATATAACATTTCCATAGCAACCAACCGTTCCAACAATTGCGATTTCTATCAAATTTTAATTTATCACTACAGGAAAAATAAAAAGATTGTGGGAATTGTAATAGTTTGAAAATATACAATATACATATATCATTATAAACAATCGGAGAAAAAATTATATGTTCAACTCGCTACGCTCGGCTATGAACTATCAACCGCGGCAGTCAATCTACTACTTTGCTGCCTAGTAAAACAAAGAACTATTACCTAAGGGAAGCGTAAGCCAAAAGCACTTAAACTCGTTCAATACAAAATAAAAATAAATATTAATAAAGCCACTTACCATTGAAGTAACTTTCAATAAACGGCATGTTGAATAACTTCACAAGATTCGGGATCCAATTTCAAAACGCGGTGACATACTTTAGATTTGATTTCGAGTGCAGTAGAACGCGGCACAAAATGAACTAGAAAAGAGATCAACTGCGGTCAAAGAATTCTTACGCAGGTTCCCCAAACTTTGGTCTAAAAAAGAACACTATTGGTCAGGGGCGGGGAAAGAACACATGTGTGATATAAAAGTCAATGCTCGGTATGGGAAAATACCGAATTCTTCGGGGAGATGGAAAATAAAACCAATTAGAACTCGCACCGTGTTTTCGCCGAAATCAGGGCAAATTGCGCAACATCACGTGTTTTCTTGATGCATGTTTACAGAGATTCTGGATTTTCTGAGGGACGAAATGCGTCAAAAGCCTGCTATAAAAGCGTGAAATTTTCAGGGAAAAAGCAGTCTTAACATACTCTCCAGTTGCTGCACGTCATGTCCGAACTGGGACTCGGGTAATTTTTTTAAGTCTATCCATTTGTAGTGGGTCCTTATGCCCGATTGTGGCGCGAGAAGTTTATAATATAACTTTGATTTTTCAAGTCTGTTACTATGGTCACAGTCTTGACCAAACCGAAATTAGTGCCTTTCAGTTTAAAGGATCGTGGAAATAACTAAGTAAATACGTAAATTCATGTCGTCGGTTCGAAAAGTATGTAAAGAAATCTTGTTGAAAATTCGTCCGCCGTCGAGGGAAAAAGTGGTCAAACAGAAGCATTGGAGCCTAGGTTGGCAGGTTCTGGGTTAACATTTAACGATAGACAGTAAGTTTAGTTTTAAGGCATAATGTGGAGCCAAAGGCAATCAATTCCAGGGTAATAATGTGTAGAGTAGTGGTATATTTGAAAACATTTATCGTTGTCTGTCTGCGAGAATTACATGAGTATTTCAGTAAAACATTTCGGTGCTCAAGTGAGACAGTAAATTTAGTTTTAAATCATAATGTGTAGATTGTTTGTATCTTTGAAAACATTTATCGTTGTCTGTTTGCGAGAATTTCAGTAAAACATTTCAGTGCTCAAGTTAGATAGTAAGTTTAATTTAAATAATGAGGCGTAGCGTGCCTGTATATTGGGAAATATTTATTGCTGTATGTAGTCGATAATTAAAAGAGTATCCCATTGAATAAATTAGTGCTATCATACTTCGTATTTTATTTAGTTCACTGCGGAAAAGAATATTGCTGATTGAATTATTTTATTAATCCATAATTGGCTAGTAGAATATAATATTCTAGGAAAGTTGATACACAAAAAAAAATTCTCAGTGTCTAAATAATATTTCCAGTGTCATTTTCTTTTAATGTGCAAGGACTGATTGTCTGGCGCTGTAGATACGAGGTCATATTAAAATATAAGCGAATAAATTTAGCCACTATAAAAATGCTCCCTTTCAATTATTTTATTAAAACATCACTGATGTGGCTTACATTCATTTAATTATATTTAATATACCTGAGAATAGAATTAAGTACTGGTAAGAGGCATAAAGTGGTTTTTAACTAGGTTGCGAAATATGGGTGGTTGCCCAATTGTAGGTATAGGTAAATTATTTTACGACGAAAATAGGTTGTCAACACACTGGTACTGCGAACTGGGTTATAGGTAATGAACAGGCGGTGAAGAAAAATCCGAGTTCACAGTAAGTAAAAGAATAGGGTAAATCGGCGTTCATTACAGTATTCATTCGTTTAAAGACCTAGGATAATGAGATTTTAAATCCGTAAGACGACTGATTTTTATCAAATTTCGTATATGTTTAGAATATATCAAGAGCTATTGTAGTTGGATGAGATAAAAGAATTTTCCCTTCATTTTTATATACCTAGGGGTTAATTGATCTAATACAATGTCAACAAAATAAAATTTCGCAGAACAAACAAGATATTTTATGAGAGTCAACCCTTACAATTTACATATAGGGTTAACTGATTTAAAATAAATATAATGTAATATAGAGACAGATTCATCAAAAAAGATATTTTCTGACGGAATGTAATATATAGAAAAATCTATAATACAATTCATTTTGGACAGCAATTCATTTATTGCAAAAATAGCAATTCTTTTGACAAATTGTTTCCATTATTAGTTCAAAGTTTTCTACTACCGCACGTTCTCTCGTTGTTAAAACATTTAAGAGTTTTCACCAATTAATGACAATATTCAAGTGTTCATTTAGTTTTTCTTCTGTTTGGTGTTGCATTTTTCGTAGCTGAAAATTTGTTTTATATAATGGCGGAATGTCTGGAATGTTCTTCCAGGCGCATATGAGATAGCATTGATGAAGGACAGCAGTTCATTTTTAAACAACAATTTCATTCCAGCTCTGATTACCGGTTGGAATCTGGATGTTAGTAGATTCTTCTTCTTCGGCCCTAAATTTTACCAACCTTTTAATTTTGTCTTGTTGAAACTTTGGTTGAAAAGGATATGATTCTCGTTTATGTCTACACATATTTGTTTTTTAGTAAAACTCTTACTACAATCAATGCATTGAATCATCTTTAGCTTTAGTAGTTATTCTTACCAGAGACAGCTTACTTCTGATGGTTGAGATGGTGTGACTGTTTTTATTCGTTCGAAAGCAGGTGAGGATAATAGTGGGATGTGGGCGGAGTTAAATTGGTTGGGTAGGGGGACAGTAGTGTGTAGTTACGTGGGGTGGAAAGTAGGTCATTGGTGGGGATAAGAGTGGGAAGTGGGGTAGTTAAATTGGTTGGGTAGGGGGACAGTACTGTGAAGTTAGGTGGGGATAAAGACATGGTAAAGTAGAAGAATAATGGTTTGAAATTAGGTAGTGGGACCGGGAAAGAGCGGGAGCTGATCTAGAACATATCCTTTACATCTACTCACATACACACACACACACACCAACACATATTCTCTACCCACTTCTGATGTAAGAGGGAGAGGAATGATGGACTAGTAATTCACTCTATTAATTAATTCTAACTCTATTAACGAAAGATCATGTACATAAATTAAAATCGCTAATTAAGTATTGACCTATAAAGGAGTCGGACGGTAGGCAAACAAACAGTAAAAGGAAGAAAATATAAGAAAAAAGAAGAACGAGAGACAAGCCATGATAAGAAAATGGAATAGCTGTCTGCGGATAAGCCTACGGAAGGAAGAAAGACACTATCGCATCTATCCTGTGCTAACAAAATGAACATCAGATATTTAATTTTTGTCTCTTTACATTTTTTAAATAGAACATTTGTTGATTAACACTGTTGGGTAGATAAGCCCCTTGGTTCGAAAATATATTGATTTAAAAAGGTTCTCAAGCCCCACATGCACCTTCGCATTTTTTAACGATAATAATGCCCGATTAGTGTTTACGCGATCTACTAAAAACTTTAAAACTTAGATAAAAAATAATTTTATCTATATTTGGCAAAAAGAACAAGGCATAAGCAGCAAATCAAAACGGTGTTGCGAAATGAAATTTAGATGCACGTCGCACTTCTGTAATTATTTTAAAACCAAACAAACTGAAATTTTAGAGAAGTTTAATATGACAGAAAAAGAAAGGACACACTGGGAAAAGTTTATTTATTCGATCATCTTATAGACATTTATTTATTATTATTATCATTATTATTTTTATTTTTATTATTATTAATATATAATAGTAACTTGTATTAGAATAGTGCCAATGCGCCTTTCATAATTTACCTTAAAATAAAACCATTTCAAAGGTTTTTGACATCCACTTTGAAATTGGATAGAATCCCTAACATCAGGAATCATTCTTATTAATGCTTGTTTAAGATTCTGTTTATTTCTCGATCGGTTATGGTCAGTTTTTCTGTAAAATGTAAAACTGTAGGGATTTTTAAGATTTAGACAAATAGGTACCTATGTTCGTGTTTCTAACCATTTTCAAAATTTACGTCTACTACTAACTCTAGATTCAATTTACAGCTATTTTAAAAATTACTCAAAATAAATAGAAATTTTACGTTAGTTAATGGTATAGTACATATAATCTAAAATAAAATGGATATTGGGCGTAAGCGTCAGATCACTCCAATATTCATATGATTAGATATAATATACCAGAACGCGTCATTAGTATAACATCAAAACTCAGATTCAAAGATAGTATTATTACTCGATTGTATACTGGTCATCAGTCTTCAAGACACCTGCCACAACTTCGGGATATTATTATTTGATTATCACATTATCATTATTATAATTGAAAAGTACTAATAATGGTTCCTTAGCCCATTAGCAGCCAACTTCCCATTTTTGGACGAATATTTTTTACAAATATCTGTAGTGGTATTGTAAAAATTTTATTTCAGCTGCACAGGTTTAGATCCTTGGTTAAATCCACGCTAAAACTACGGCTATTCATCAATAAATGGTGCATAGGAATAATGAGTTTGAATAAAATGTATCTTCAAATAAGTACTGTTAAACTGATAAGCTTTTATCGCTTTTATAAATATTTAACATTGTAATTGCACTAGAAAAATAGTCAACACGAGTGTCTCTTTATGATACAACATAAAAATAAACTGACTTTTGTAATTGCGCCCCATTGGGGGGACGTTGACTGAAAGCAATATTAACCGACCATGACTGACTTAGTTTGTTTGCTACTTTTGGGTTATGTGCATGTTTCGCTAGGATTTCGCGGTGTGCAGTAAAATTATGTTGGGAACGTTTTCGTCGTTATTGTGATAAAATATGTGTCAAAAATGCTGACAGTAACAATTATTTGGAAATGACGAACTTTTGAAAGAATTGGAAAAGACCCGGATATTCTGACAGATAGAGAAGATATTCAGGAATATGACCTTGGATATAAACAAGTGGGCGATTTTACAGGTTATCGTGAGTTATTCACAAGTCCCGCTATAGTCTGAGACGAGCAGTGTTGATCAACCTGTGTCTATAACAAAACAAAGACTAACGACGTCGTAAATGTTTCGACAGTATTCCAGGCCCGGCATCAGAAAAGTGCTACAAAGTTAAGTCGATGTCGCAGTCAAATGCAAAGAAATACCAACAAATGGGGAAAATACCGCAATAGACAAATAATGAAGTGGAATATACCAACACAAAGATTATAAGAAAATAATTTTGAAATTGTGATGAAAATGATAGTTGAAATTTTCGAGAAACTGTTTGAGAGCGTTTTTTTGTATATAGTGCAACAAGGTGTCATATAAGTTGTAACAATCCGATTTTGTCAATATCGAATATTTTTAAAATTTCATTTATATGCCTCATCGGTTTATTACTTCTAAATTTATTGATTCGTTTTGCTGTTAATACGCTTGAAATTGCCGCAATTCCTAATGTAAGTAAATTAACTCTATTCTAAGTATGGGTTAACGATATATTTGTATTAGCATTTATATCACGTTGTGACTCTGTTTATTTTAGTTGATAAGCGATGCACATTATTATTAGAATAGCTTGGCTTGATTTATATTACATTATCGTGGAACAGCCAGCAAACCGTTTTATATTTTTAAGAATCCTGTTAATAAAACCCACAAATACGCTGCAGTAGATTCGTCGATCCATATTTTACTGACGGTGTGAATATTTCATAACCTTATGGGAACCCCTTGGTTGCTCAACACCAATTGCCGGCCGCCACTTCTGAAGATCGTTAGATCGTTTTGTGACCTCTGCTTTTAAATATATTTATCGCTTTACACGGCAGGCTGTAGTTTTTGTAAGGTTCGTTCCGAATAATAGGAATGGACTATCCTCCCGTGATTGTCGCTCTCGATTTAGATTTTGAAAGGTTTATCATTTTCGTAGGAGTAGTTCCTAGCATTTCTTGAAAAATGTAATTTTAGCTCATTAGTTGTGGCTTGCGCCGTCGTTTTGCCATCCCAATAAACGAGAACTAAGTCGTTTATTATCTTCGAATTATTCCTCATATCGAATTACTAGTTTCGTTAGACTTTTTCTCCGCCCTACAATTTTCCACCCCTCTAATTTCGTAGCAGCGAAAAAGACAAATTGACTGAAAACTGAGAATTTGGCTCTTCTAAAATACCGATCGAGGCGAAGAGAAGGTTTGCTGATAGTGCAGTCGTAGAGACCCTTTCTTTGGGGATATATTGTGTTGATTTTCTGTTTGTATTTTGACACGACTGATTAATCGGGATCTAAATAAAATCTAAATACGTAAGCATTTTCTCTGGAATTTTTTTTTATTGCCTGTGAAGCGCGTGGACCCCATGACGCTAACGGCTTTTTTCCCTTATTTCTAGAGGCTTTCCACGTTCGTCAGATAAGACCAAGACCGTCGAATTTCCTTTAGCCCTCACACACGATCGAGGTAATTATTGTTAGTTTTTTGCCTAAATTAATGCTTTATTTGTGTTAACCTTTCTTCTTTTATCTGTGTTAACCTTTTTTGTGCATGGTCCGCCATTTGCTTTTGCGTCCCATATGTTATCTTATCTACTCCATTTTATCTAATCCGAATTTTTATTTTAAGGTAACTTTAATTTTGATCGTATGGGGAAGTTTATATTTTCTTTTAGGGGTGACTCATCCCTATCTAAGTTATATTCAAGTTGTCTGTACCTTGGTACCTCTTTTATTTGCTGATGGGCATTGTAAGTCCATGGGTTTTTTTCTGGGGCAATTTGTTTTATAAGGAAAATATATCTATTCATGGCTATGGTTTTTATTAAAGTAAGGGGGCTTCGCCTAATGCGCACTGGGTTATTTCAGGGTTTTATTGGAGGGCCACTATTTTTACCTGCAGGCTAGAACCAACTTTTTCTAGTGGGTTGGAAGCAGGCTTTGTCAGCAGCAATTATCAGCCAATCTAGACACCGAGCTATCGAGACGTCGGCTAGATCTTCCCCTCGGGGACATCGAGAGGCAGTACCTGAGGTATCTATAGGTGCCCGGATTTGGGGTATTGTACTAACCTTTATCTTTCATTGATTCGTTTGTTTATCTGTTTAATATAATCGCTTAGTTTTCCTTCTGTTAATATAAATCAAACATTTACCACCAAGCTTCGAGATAGCTCATTAATTTTATTTTCATTTATTCACTGGATTATCCGCCAGTTAATCTGTTTGCTCCGAATTTTCTCTCTTTTTAATATAAGTCAAGCGTTGGCTCAATACATTTTTTATTCTTTTCATTCATTTATCAAGTAATATAACCGCTCTCAAGTTTCTCTCTTCTCAGACTAACACGTGTGTGTGTACGTAGTGTTTGAGCTCCTTGATTTTGGTTGTTTAATCGGTTTAAAGTTATCATTAAATAGCGTAAGATTGCATATATATTCTTAGTTCTTATCGATTTCGTGTTTTTGTACTCTGAACTCAATATATTCACTTTTGCCGGTGAAATATGGTTTCGAAGTGTGTGGTTTGTGATTCGAATATAAACCGAAATCGGCCCGGCCTTCAATGCAGTTTTTGTCAATGTTTTTATCATGCAAATACGCAGTGCTGTGAATTGAAGAGAGACCAGGCTGAAACATTTCGTTCGACACCCGGAGCGAAGTGGAGCTGTCGGTCATGCCGTAGTACCGACGCCGGCGACGATGAGCGTCACTCGCAAAAGAGTCCACGGAGCCTCGCGGGACGGTCCAGTGCCGGCGTTGCCCATAACTCAAACGTTGATTCATCAGATCTCGCTATAGGAAATGAATTGCGCCTGCTGAGAGAATCTGTGTCTTTTTGCTCAGATAAGATATCAGATTTTGAAGCCACTTTAAAGAGAATCTCTGATAATATGAAATCTATTGATGTATTGAAGGCGGAAAATAACAAAATTAAGATCGAAGTCGATGCGATCAATCATAAAATAAACTCCCTGGAACAATTTTCAAGAGCTAATAATATAGAAATTCAAGGGGTCCCTGAATTAAAAAATGAAAACCTTTTTAAAATCCTACAAAACATTGGTACATTTATCGAGTTTGAGATCAGTGCAGATAAAGTGGATTTTATTCATCGTATCCAATCTCGTAACACTGAGCTTCCAAAACCAATAATTGTTAGATTCATCTCGAGATTGTTTAAAGAAAACATGTTAGGCGCTGTCAAAGCGAAATTACGAGCTCTTACTAATAAAAAGGGCCCTGGCCTCTTGCTGGATGGTGCACAGAAACCCATTTTTATCAATGAAAATTTAACCAGTGACAAAAAATTGCTCCACAGAGATGCAAGAATATTCGCAAGGGAAAAGCAATATAAATTTGTATGGGTCAAAAATGGCAACATTTTTCTCCGGAAGGATGAACGATCAAAGATCATCTTTGTTGAAAGATCTTCAGTCTTGAATGGATTGGCGAATCGACAGCAATAAATAAACTCGCTGTCATACTCATTCTGTAAGTTATTTATTATTTATGGATCTTCATATTTATTTCCAAAATACCCGTGGTCTGCGAACCAAACTTAGGGAGTTTAATTTAAGTATTCAAGCACTGAGTTTTGATATAGTTTGCATAAACGAGACTTGGTTAAGGGGAGGTATTTTGGATTGCGAGCTCTTTGATCTGACCAACTATAATGTGTTTCGGCGGGATCGTGAAATGTCTGCCTCAAAAAAGATAGATGGTGGTGGTGCCCTTATAGCGACCAAGACCTATCTCGAAGCTGTCTCGATTCCAGAGTTTCTTAGTGATGCCGAAGACATGTGGGTACTCTTAAAGGGTGGAAATTTGAAAGTGTACGTTTGCTGCGTTTACATCCCACCAAATGACAGAACCGCATATTCATGCTTTGTTTCTAAATTGCTGTGGATAACTGATCGTGTGAGGGATTGTGTAATCCTTGTGTGTGGTGACATGAACTGCTTCTCTGTTGACTGGAGACAAGGTGACTCAGATTTCTGCTTATTGCCTTTCAACGTAAATCCAGAACATGCAGAACTAATTGATGCTTTATCTTTTGCTGGACTTATGCAATTTAACCACATAAGAAATAATAATCATAGAGTTTTAGATCTTGTATTATGTAACAATAGTCATATAAGTGATGTAATGAGGTGCCCCACTCCTGCCGTAATGGAAGACGGTTTTCATCCAGCTATTGAATTCGTATTTAAATTAGAATTTGTTAAACAGTTTAAATGGTCTGGAAACAATTTTTTTAATTACAGGAAAGCCGACTTTCACTTAATTAATAACGACCTACAAAAGGTTCCATGGGAAAACGTACTTTCTGAAAATAATCTGAATGAAAATATAAAAAAGTTTTACGACATTTTAAATGACATTATTAGAGAAAGAGTTCCCCTTGTTCGTAGTGGGTTTCCGCATTATTTCTCTAGCGCTACTATAAAGGTAGTCAAGGAAAAAAATAAATTTCATACAAAGTGGAAAAAATATAAAAACATTAGAGATTTTAATAGTTTTAAGCTTCTGAGGGGTAGGTCAAAGCGGCTAATTAAGAACGATTTTGAGAACTGTGTAAATTATATTGAGAATGAAATTCCTAATGACCACAAAAAATTTTGGAATCTCGTGTCCGTTGGTAGGCGTAATGGGGGAGTGCCCTCTGTAATGAAATTTAACAACAACGAGGCCAGTAATCCCTTGGACATAACTAATTTGTTTGCACTTTATTTTAAAAGCGTTTTCGTTGAATCTAATAATATTAGAAAGAACAATTATAACAATTATATATATGATTTGAATCATAGTTATCTGGATGGTCTGCATTTGGAACTAGAGGAAGTTTCGGCGGCCATTCAGGAAATGGATCATAGAAAGGGTGCTGGCCCGGATGGCATTCCTTCTTTTTTCGTAAAAGGTTGTTGCAGCGGTCTCTCGTATCCCTTGCTTTTGTTATATAATCAATCCCTGTCGGGGGGATCTTTTCCTGATATTTGGAAGTTGTCTAATGTTGTTCCCATATTTAAAGGCGGCCAAAAGAACATCGTTTCAAATTATCGTCCCATTAGTGAACTTTGTATATTTGCCAAACTGTTTGAAAAGATAATATATACATATTTTTTTAATTTAGTTAAAAACCAACTTATTCTTGAACAGCATGCATTCCTTCCAAACAGGTCTATTGTAAGTAATCTACTGGTCTACACGGAATATTTAAAAGAAAATCTCGATGATCGCATCCAAATTGACGCTATTTACACTGATTTCAGTAAAGCGTTTGACAAAATTGACCATGCAATAATGATAAATAAACTAAGGGCTGTTGGTGTGGAGGGTACCCTCCTAAAATGGGTCGAATCATATCTAAGAGATAGAAAGTTTGGTGTTTGTATAAGTGGAGTTAACTCCGAAATATTCTCGGTCACCTCGGGAGTCCCTCAGGGATCTCACTTGGGACCTTTATTCTTTATAATTTATATAAATGATATTGTTAAGCGTTTCCATCACTCCAATTTTATACTTTATGCAGATGACCTGAAAATCTATAAGCCTGTAGAGTCAAATTTGGATTGCGAGTATATACAGGATGATTTAACGCGTCTTGAGGATTACTGCAATTTAAATAGCCTATTTCTCAATGTGGATAAATGCTGCTCAATTTCTTTTACAAGGAATAGATCCCCGATCGTATTTGATTATGTTGTAAATAACTCCATCCTTAAAAAAGTCAAGGAGGTGAGAGACCTCGGTGTTATATTTGACAACAAACTTCTCTTTGAAGGGCATATAAATGGCTTGGTTGTTGACTCTTTTAAAATGTTAGGTTTTATTAATAGACATGCTAAATATTTAAAGAATGCATATTCATATCTTTCACTTTACTATGCTTTTGTTTATAGCAAATTGAACTTTGCTTGCATAATATGGAGTCCCATTTACTACATTTATAAAAATAGAATAGAAAGTGTCCAAAATAAGTTTTTGAAATGTTTGTCTTATAAAATGAATCTGAATGTTGATACAACCAATATTAATGACCTACGAACTCATTTTGGTTTACTAACTCTGGAAAACAGGAGAAAGCTTTCGGACATTATGTTTTTAAATAAAATTCTCAATAATAAAGTAAATTCTCCGGATTTACTTCGATTAATAACTTTTAACATTTCACCACGCCAATTAAGGCATAATTATCTCTTTCATATACCGTTCAGACACACAAATAGTTCTCAGTTTTCTCCTGTGTGTAGAATGATGAGATTAGCTAATTACTATTATTCTGATTTGAATCTGGATTTCTTTTTTTATTCTCAGGCAAAGCTGAAAGGTATGTTGAAGGACGCTTTATTGATGTGAGCAAGTGTATGGTTGATATTTAGATTTCAACTCTTTTGGTATATTTAAACTTTGAACCTTTTTTCTTTTTCTTTGGATAATTGTTTCGGCATTTTTAGATTATTATCGTTATAAGTTATTTTAGTACATAAGTGGATGCTGTATTGGGTTTTCTTTACCTGTTTGTATCCTAAATAAATAAATAAATAAATAAATAATATGAATCAAGCATCGACAGCCACGCTTTCAATAGTTTTATTCTAGTTTTGTTATTTTATTAACTTATCGAGTCATTTGATTTAATTATTGTGGCCGTTCATTGCCACGTGTTATCATTACACATTTAAAATCGGTGCAGCTATTAGCGCACGCATACCTAGTTGTAATTAGCTTAGTTAACGTCAAAGTGATCACTTCGGTTAGTAGTATTTAGGGCATTTAGTTGTAAGGCATACAGAACCGAGTATTAACAACTGAATTGGTTTCTGCACAATCTCCATATTGTGCTCTGTTTATTTCATCAATTACTTTAATAGTCATTTGACATTCTTTTATCTTACCTAACCGCATTTCCATTTAACATTTTACTCCAGATAGATTGTTACTGTGTTTTCAAAAAAAAAGAACTTAGTAGCAAATATATTGTTCCTTAAATTTTAGATTGTTTTCTGGATAAGTTAATTGATTAATTATTGATTTAATAAGCCAGCCTATATTCTCGTTTTCTTGAAATTAAGTACCGGTTGATTTAATGAGCCGACCTAGCCACCATGCGCAACACCAGCAGAGCGTTTTCCGATTAGTTGGATAGAACGGGTGGCGCTCAAACGACCCCACTACTGGGACCGGGCAATTGTAACACGACTCTCCGGTGCTAGGTTTCTTTTTAATAAAAAAAAAAATATTTTCTTTATTTTTAAACTTTAATAAGAAAAAAACGTGTTGCAATGCAAATCAGCAAAATATGTGCAAACAATCTTTACTTACGACAGACGAATAATTGAAGAGCATAGCGTGATATTATTATTATTAAGGTGTCCCAGGAAAAATAAACATATTCATCTTGCGGACAACGTAAATATTACTTACACAAATGTATTATCTGATGTTTTCACGATCTAAAATTGTCTAATACTTCAACCATAAAAAAGATTGGTTCAAACTCTAATCTTTTAAATGAAGCCAATCCATAATTGGCCTTATCGCCACGAAGATGGCTGCGATAGAACGTACTGTCCACAACGATAACAGAACTGGGCTCAATACGTTCTAAGGCAGAAAAAACCATTCACGAACCTTAGCACTCATATTTTCGTGGTAATCTCTTGTTTATCGGGACCATTAAGGCCGCCACCCAAAAATCCCAATGTGTGTAATGTAAAATAGCTTTATTACTTAAAAAGATCCTTCTCCGAATTTTAAACCTAATGCACATACCGAGTATATTACAAGTCGCTTTTTATGATTAGACATACTTTTCACACATGCATTGTATGTTCTCATATATTTTGTGCCAACCGAACATCTAAATTTAAAACAAACCAGAAAACATTTAAAATATCATTTATTACTATTCTGTCATCCATGTTTTTTCTCTTTTCAGCAAATAAAAATTACTTAAAATAAATTAAGCAATTCTTAGGTAAAATTGTAAAATATCTACATCTTAAGTGATACCTACCTTGAACTTTGATCAGAACATATAAATACAAAGTACTAGCATTGCTGTCATATAGAGCAATGTATAAGACACAATTTAACGAAAGTGCTTAAAGTTCTAGAGTTAAAAAATGTATGGAGTGTACTGTCTCTTCTGCTATTACCTCTACATTTGTATGAAGGCAAGCTCTTTGTTTTCAATTCATCACTAGTAAACCAGTAATTTATATAAAAATTAAGTACAGTTGTATTGAAATTTAGCAATTTATGGCACATAAATTAAAAAAGTTACAGCACTAAGACAAAACACTATTGAGATACATTAAGTTTATAGAACTCTGATTATTCCTGTATAACTTCAGTCACAGTCGCCGCTCAAGTCCTCAAAGTCGTCCTCGCTTGGAGTACTTGGCTTATACTCTGGCATTTGCATAAACTTAGATATAAAATAATCTCGCAAGATCACTGGACTATAACTGAATAAAAAGTGGTAGAATTTGTACCTCAGCGGTTCGTGTTTGTAAACTGTATTAGGGTGCTTGTCAAGCAAAGCATTTTCAAACACTTTGTACAGTTTATCATCATGGATTTTCTGCGGTTCTGGAGGGGGCGTTATAAATGAGAGATAGATATTGTAGCGTTTAAAATAGTCGCTATAAAACTGATGTTGTTCCTCCGTGAAGTTGTCGTGCATCTCTTGTACATTTTGAAGCTGGTGACTCATTATATTGCTTTCAGTTGTAAAAGACCCTAAAAGGAATTTCATATTTTTACTCTCCAACAAGAACGTGGTAAACACAATAAAAAATTATATTGTGTATTTAGAAGGAAAAGTTACATATTCTCGACCGATAGTAAAATTTGCTGTACGAGGCGCAGCTGAGGCCAGCAAACACCGACGATCGAGAATGTGCTCGGATACCTACTATTTTTTATCTGCGATCGCAAAAAAATAATACAGACATGATATTTTTAAAAGAGACAAAACAGCAGTAAGCAAAGGAATTACTTTTTCGGGCTAGATCGAAAAAGTAATATTCCCGGATTGTTATAAGCGATTCCCTAGCAGCCCTTAACAATACGAGAATAGTGAGTGTTGCGACCTAGCAACGGGTCGAGACTGTTCACATTTTTGGACGATCGCAGAAATAGTATAGTCACCGTACATTAACTATACGATAAGAAGGACCACTCAACGGCGGCAACTTTGATGTGTGTATTCAGCAAGCGCTACAAAGGAATCGTAGTGTTTTGCTTCGTCGCTGGGGTAACGATTGGCGGACTCGCCGCACGCAGGTTGAACTTCAATAAAAGCTGGCCAGAATCGATATTTTCGTTTGTGGTATTTTAAATCAAATTTATGACGAAATTACTTATAACACTCTAGTACTCTAGTTGGCTTTGTAAAAAATAATTGATATCTTTTGAATCGTTTGCAGCACCCTGTCAAACTTACGTTATAATTTTTTATTAGCGTTATTATTTTCACCAAATAAATATTTTGATATAGTTGGCATTCAACTGGCTGTTTCAAAAATCTATTAACGTCTTTAGTTAGTTATTGATCACAATTCTCAAAGTATGTAATAACTAATATTTAAAGGATTTTGATTTTTCTACTTATTGCATAGCGCTGGTGACTTAAAATGAAAAAGATTGATATATTTATCAAATCACAATTACAAGTTCGTGATATAATAACATTTTTTTTGTTAATGATTTCACCATATTTCCGATTACAAATATATTGTAATATGTACATTACGATTCTGACAAATGAGATGAAAAAGAAAATCTAGCTCGAATTTGCTCTATTTTTTTATATTTAATTAAATTTTGGTGTTTTGGGTGATCTGAAAATTGGTTAAAGGGTTCGCACAATATTTTTACTGTATATTTATTAAAATACTTATTTTATAATTCCATACATTCGGAAATATTCAAAAAACTTCCTACTTCACTTAAAAAAATTATTTTTTCTCTTTTTAACACGATAGTCCAGGAGATTACGGTGATTTTTTATTTTAATGATTGGGATGACAGTGATTTTTAATTTTAATGATTAAAGAAAAGTAAATTAATAATTTATTTTTTATTTCTTTGCTTCAGATCGAAGTTATTTAACTAGAACGTATAAGCAATTGTTTGAAATACTTCAAAGTTTTCCCAACCAAAGTAATAGTGCAAAATTTCTCAAATTGATATTAAAAATATCTGAATTAACAGGATATCAAGATTTTCCCAATGAGTTTAGGTCGACTTGCAATACTTTTTTCTCTAAATATATTTCCAAGTGGAGTCAATCAATTAAGATCAAAGAGAGGTTTTTAGAAAAAAATATTAATATAATCGATTTGTCGAAATAATCGGTCAAACAAAATAATAGATATAATCGATTAATCGATATTTTCTGAAATATCTATTAGTCGATTAATCGATAATTTCTTAAAAGTGAATCGAATAACCGATTATTTTGGGCCGACCCTAATCCCATAAAATTGTAGTAAGTGAAACTAAAGCTGAAATTTCGGTAGAATCATTATCGCACCATACTGATGCAAGACTGATGTAACAAAAAGATGTAATAAATACTTTGGCTGAATCAGCAGATATAATTTATAATTTACTTTTAATTTGTAAATATGGATTTGATGGTACCTTGGGACAGTCAGAATATAAGCAAGTGTTTTTGAACAACAGCTGCACTGATGCTTCTATATTTTTTACTAGTTTGATCCCTATTAGATTGATTTTTAAAAATATCGATAACTCTGAAATACTTGCATGGTAAAATTGCAGGCCCTCATCAACGCGTTTCTGTCGTCCGCTTAACATTCATTTTGCTCGTGAGACTCCTGAAGTAACCGTGGCAAAAACAAAATTTGGATCATCATATTAAAAATTTAAAACCCTTTTTTTACAACGAAAGAGCTCGTAATTTTCAAAATATTTTTTTTAAAACGGTTTAAGAACATACAAATGATTTTTATCGTTAGTGATAATTGATACACCCTATATATAAATATAGATGATGATCCAAAAATTCAACAATTCTTTGTCTAAAAGACGATATCTTAAACGTGTAATACTTAATAACTTTTATGTCTTATTTCCGGTAAACCTTATTATGGGCAGCTTTCCTAGAAATTCGACCAGTGTGCACCGGGTCAAAGGTTGCCTACCAATATCATGCTAGTTTTCGCGCGGGGAAGGTGGCATATCGTTGACGTGCCGCCGCGGAGAGTGATCCTTCCTATCGTATAGTTAATGTTCGGTGGTATAGTATAATATAGTATTATAAGGATTAAAAGTGCATCATTTTTGCGCGCATTTTTTGCAGTTGCAGGAGCAAGCCGAGCCAATGCAAAATTGCGAGTAAAAAAGCACTTTCAGTCCATATGATATAGGTATACTATTTTTTTCTCCAACCAAATTAAAATTAATGCATTTACTCAAATAATTTGGTAATAAATCTGAATATTATAACAGCGATCACAGGTAGGTTGTCATGGATATATGGTGTTTGTTGGTAAATATTGATTGTGTCAAGTAAACATAAATTTACAATCGAGCGTATAATATCTTTAGTAGTTTTGAAAATGAATCCTGAACTAAAAGCAACTTTACCTGCGGATATATTGCTACTGATTTTTTATTGTTAAACATGATAATGGAGGAAGATGAAGAAGAAGAATAATTATTACTGCTGCTCAAACGGATTGATTTTGATTGACATTGTAAAAAACATTAAAAAATCCATATCTTCAAAAGGCGTGAACAGGAAGGTGCTTATAATATATTAGTTCGACGTCATTTAATCGATGATGACACTAAATTCAAGGAGTACTTTCGCTTGTCTCCATTTTTATTCAATTATGTCCTAACTATGTGAAAAGCAATCTTCAACTTCCACTAGTTCACGACAAGCCGATTAGAAACGGACTGAAATAATGAAATCGTTTCATTAAAAACGGATGTAAACAAAACGGAGCCGATTTAATTTCGGATCCATTCGCTTACCTTTGCTATATTGCTTAAATATATGTTTTCATTAATTAGCCGAACGGATCCGATTTATAAACGGATACAAACGGATTCTAAGAATACGAAGCTTTAGCTACCCAATTTTACACAGTATTGTATCAAACATTGATGCTGCCTTCATGCCGAATCTAAATTAGTAAGCTAATTTTACTAAAGCCAAGCTAAACTAAAAGAAACCAAACCGTACATTTTTGACCTTTGGCTCTACGTCAATATGTCACTTGTAAGTAATTGGGTGATGATTTACTATGTAGGTATGAGGTTCGATAACTCGATACCCTAGACTTGGAACACACTAGCTTCCTCTAGAGAGGGCATCGTAAAAAATTAATGTACATCCTACCCGGTATGAAAGTAACAACTTGTACTCCATATTTTGCCATTTCCGTTCTTAATCCATCACTCCAAGAACTGAGTGCTGATTTAGTGGCTCCATACACAGTAAGTCCAGGTAAATTAGCTAGGGCACAATGACTAGAAATAGTTACAAGTCTGCCTAAAAATAAATATGAAAATTTAAATACAAACCGTAAAACATAGCGCACTATGCCACATTATCCAAAATAATTTCAGTGCCGTAATATTAAGATTATGGCTAGCAGCGGTGCGGAAAATGACAGAAACACGAGTTCCTGAGGCGCGTGTCTGATTGAATTTTTCGTATGTTATATAAAATGTTTTTTCTCCGATTGACAGCAAATATTAATTTTGCAGACCCATATCAATCAGCAAAGTATTACTTTTTCTGTCCAGGCAGCAAAGTAAGTACTTTGCTGCCTAGGCAGCAAAGTGATTAGTCTCCATGGGAATAAAACGTCTGACATAAGTTGTCAAACTATAATTAATTATTATGGACATATACATTTCCATAGCAACCAACCGTTCCAACAATTGCGATTTCTATCAAATTTTGTCTTAATTTATCACTACAGGAAAAATAAAAAGATTGTGGGAATTGTAATAATTTGCAAATATACAATATACATATATCATTATAAACAATCGGAGAAAAAATTATATGTTCAACTCGGCAGCAAAGTGGATTGACTGCCTTAGCTGAATTCCTAGCCTCGCTACGCTCGGCTATGAACTATCAGCCGCGGCAGTCAATCTACTACTTTGCTGCCTAGTAAAACAAATAACTATTGTTTATTTAATATGGAAAAATATACTATAAGTTTTTACCAATCGTATAAAACCATTTCCTTGTTAGAATATGACAGAGTGTACTTAAAAACAAGTTTGAATAATTTTTCTAATTAAAAGATTGATTATATTTATTTTTCTATTAGTGGGACAATTGTCAATTTCAAGATTAATGTTACATCCGCGCATGTATCCAAAACCCACATTTTTTGCTTTAACCATTAACAATAAGAAAATTGAGATACATTTTTAATTCCTCTGCACTGGTCTAGTTAACTAATTATACTTGGATCACTTTCTTCTAAAGCTAATAAATATAACAGGAACGATCAATATTGCGGTCTTCGCATAATAAACTACTAAAAACTATTAAAACAGAGTTCCAAAATTCTTTTGAATATTACCAATGACCGTTCAGTGAAATACAGCTCGTCCGTATCATTTGCCGGAAAGATTTTGCAACAATTATTTGTCTGGGTCATAAATGCACTCAGTCCACTACCAGCGTGCGGCGCCGCCGCGGCGCCCCGATATCTATTTCCTGGTCGGATTTTAATGCAACACTTAAATTATTTAAATAAAATCCCAAATACGCCATTGCGTATAACGCACTGACTAATTTGCATAAAATAAATGTATTTTTTATTGATTAACATTTTACTAGATGCTTTGATGCTTATAAACTATGGTAACAAAACTATAGCTTCATGAATTTGTTCCCTCAACTCATGAAGCTGTATATCTATATTTTAATTGATCAGCAAGATCGGAAATTTTAAGCTCTCTCTGTTCTAATTTATTAATTTCAACCATTAACATTTTGCCTTTTCAGTTTTCTTATAGTTTGTTCTTCATCTTTTCGATTTTTCTGTTCTAGCGCTTGAGTAGGTAGTATCTAAAATCGGCATTCTTTCAAAACTGTTTCATCTTTTTTGTAATTTGTATTGCTAATAGTACCGTTTTTATTCAAAATTGCATCATACATTTGCCTTATAGCAACCAAAGAAGATTCTAACTGATTTTCCACTACCATCTGCTTATTAATAGAAAAAAACACTTTCTACAGCAGCGTTACCATGCGATAAAAATAATACCATTTTTACTACTAAATATAAAGAACTAATTTCAATTTTATTTAAGAAAATGCCGCTATAAAATGTGTAGCCTTAAAGAATTATTTTTTAAATTTCCGTAGACATCTCGAAATTTTTTTAAATTATTAACAGTACTATAAATTGGCTCGATGCGCATTTTGCTGTTGCCATATTAAAAATATTCTTATCTGTCAATATATCTAACAACTGCTTGTATTTTTTTTTTAGATAAATTGCTGTTAAAAATAAATTATAGGGATCAAGGTAGCAAACTGGACAAATTTATATTTTAAAGGCGAACGTTCAGGTATTTTCGTAATTAAAACTTTAAGAAACTCTCTACAATCCTTAAAAAATATGAGCTTTGCTGCCTCTTTTGCTTTGGATTCGCTAAGATATGTTTTTGCGTGAAATCCTAAATCAATACGGTTATAATTCACATAAATGTTATTATCATCAAAATCAAGTGTAAGTAATGCAGTTGTATTTTTGTTCAGAATATCTTTTTTAATTATCCTTTTCAGATACGATTTAAGCAACATTTCTAAATTTTTGAATAAAAATGGAACTAAAGGATCATTAGATTGATATTTTTAACTGTCAAAAATAGTTTGTTATTTATTTGAAATTGAGATTTCCAGCTGGGTATGCGTCGCTGGTTTCTAATTAAGCCACGTGACGACAGGGGAAAA
>JAEQML010061002.1:0-26353 GCA_016904865.1 Pissodes strobi | reverse complement strand
ATTGCGATCTTCTCCTTTTACTGGTCGATTTGTGTTATCGATACTCTCACTACCTTACTTTCGGAGTACCAATCTGCTCGATAGGTATATCCGGTTGATACGCCACTTGACAGAGGTCGTATACTTTCTTTGTTGATAGCCCTTCTCGTCTGAACACTCAAGGAGACTGTTTTCCGTATCGGGTTAATCATTGCTATTGTTGACCCTCAGGTCTAACTATCGTCTAATTATGTGCAGTACTAAGCAAATTAAGTAGTATATACTATAAGCATTGTGTGATGAACTAGTATGGTGACGGTGACACTTTTTTTTTAAGTTATGTTCGACAGGAGCTTTTCTATTTAAGATGGCTAAAGTTATTTAATATTTACCTATGATCCTTCTGTGGGAGAAATCCTTCTAGGGGTAGAATTCCTTCTGTTAGACAGAATTCCGCGCTGAGCTAGCTAATCACGCCGTCAGCTAGCCGTACCGAGGCATTTTTGTCAGGGTGACGCAACCACATGGCGGAGATGTACTACAGAGGAAGCGCCAGTGTGTACAACTCCAGAATCACGTAAAATTAATTATTTATTTAAGTGCCTAAATTGCCCTATATTTCTTATTATTATGTATCATTTTAATTACTGAAGATATATTCAAATGATTGTAGGTCATTTGCTTAAATTATCTATGTTTCTTACCGTGATATATCATTTTAATTAATTATTATATAGTTAGGCAATAGTACGTAGTTTGCCTTACTTAATGAATTTATGATTGAACCGTCTGACGTCTATCATTAATACTCTCTTTAATTCTCGTTTTATTAATTGAGCTAGCTATCTTGCTTATCGAGCTTACCTTTGAAAGAGATACTTAATTTTATCTTTAGTTAGTTAGAAAATTCATTTGGCTAGTATCCGAATAGCTGATTGAGTTAATTTTTGCTCAATTTGGCTGTAAAGCTCATGGCAGTAATTTATTTCACATAACTGAAATTTACTAATTGATATCGGAATCGACCTGAGCTCAATTCGTTTACCCATAGATATTAAACGGCTCTATATGTACACATTTATTTCACTGGTTATTTTATTGGTTTGGTATTATTGAGGAGGGCAATAAATACCTTGTCAAGAGCCTTTATCATTTCACTATAAATTCAGTGCATCTCGTTCTTTCCCACCCTCCATGTTTTAAGATAGTCGCTGATCTAGAAGCAAGGAAACCATGGTGGCTATCTGATATAAAATGCTTGCAAGTATTATAGAGAAGATCGCTAATATACGATTCAAAAAATTCAAACGAACCAAATAATACAGCCACCGCACCGGTCTGTGTTCCCGTTCCTGAAACTTAATGCAACATGTGTGTTTTTCCATACTTTAGGAAAGTCGACATCCCATAATGAAGCATTAAACGTACGTTAAACTGACAATAATTCGGCCCACCTCTTATGAAAGACGATGGGTATGCCATCTGGCCAAACAATATTGTTCGTATCAACAGCGGCAACACATTCTCACTGGTTATATGAATGCTAAGGAGATCCACAGATCCAGAACAACCAAATTCAATAAAAACATAGTTGCATTACCCTGATTATTGGATCGGAATGTGGGATTATCGATAAAGGACCCTTAGGCAATACCTACCTATTTGTTATCAGTGGCGGTTCCTGGGTTTATAAAGTGGAAGTAAGCAGGGGTAGAAGGCATCCAAAAGCCTCCGCGGCGCCGCTGGAGGCTAATCCTCAAAAATTGTCGGAGTGCCACGCCGAATTTTCGACCAAAAGTCGGTACATATGTAATTAAGTTTAATTAAAAGAAACGAGCCGGCATCGTCATTATGTTATTTCCTTAACTTAGAATTTTAATCAAACTCCAGTCAAAACAAATGTGGCAACCGGTGAAAATCAGAGATCAAAGGGATTCTCTGGGATTCCGACAAGTGGACGCACTAAGAATGTACGCTAATCGGCCTTTCCAGGCGGCGCTGAAAACTCCTTTTTCCATAGGAACAGCGTAAACAAAATAGAACGTGGTTATTTCCATTATGGCATTACAAAATTTCCCATAACATAAGAAAGGTTTACGTTTGTGATATTAAAAATGGCTGCCGATGCCGTGGAAAAACTTGTGCATTTTAAATTTAAGAGATACAAGAAGGGTATCTAATGCCTTTCTTTGGAAGATAATCTAAAAATATATTGGTCGTGTCGTCTTGATTATATCTTTAATCATGACCCTCGTCGAAATCGCGCCTTACACAACACTAACTGTAACAGTAACAGGAGTACGTAGCATGTCTTTCCGCTTTGGTTTTTTGTATTTTTATCAAAGCTCCCTTTTGAAAATAATAAATTTTTCCATACAGCTTCAAAATTAAATTATCAAATTTAGCATATATTCATGGCATATGAGAAAATTTCCATCTCCAATTTAATCAGTAAAGCCTGTGTTTTGATTTTATAGTTAACCATATATAGTTACAGGACTTATAAAGTTAAATCAAATTTAAATTTTACGATATATATATACCATGTTGTAACCATCATAATATGCTTTAAAACAACAAAGTTACTTGACTATAAATTAATAAACGCCATCTATTGCTCCAACAAAATAAAATGCAAATAATTAACCCATGTTGACCTCAATGTGGAAATAACTGCGCCTATGCAGGATCAGTAGGACCATATCTGGCCATAATTTCTCTCGATGACAGGATTTGGTCGGATATCCCTAAAAGCCTGGCTGTGGTTTGCCAGTAGTTAAACCAAGTCGTTCTTTGTACTGAGCTTGAATATATTTTTTTTTTCTGCAACGATCCCTTTGTCTGTTTCTTTTGCTTGCCATTTTTGAATGAGCAGTTTGTAGGCCAAGTAAGTCAGACTTTCAAAGAACCTTATCCACTCATGTACAACGAAAATTCTCAACTCCAAGTTTTCACGTTTCTGGTGGTGTCTTGAGCCTCTTATTGATATCGCTAGACTCTTTGGATGTAGCTTCACATAGTCACCACTTTTGTTTTAAGAGGTTATTGGTTGCTGAATCTGTGAATCAACCCTTTTTCTTTCCTCCATGGAAGCAATTGCAGATTAGTTAACAAAATATATTTTCAATGAACGACAGTATCTTGTGGATCCAGACTTTGGATTCCACCACACTATCTTTGAATTGGCCATCAAACGAAGAAGGACAAAACTTGCAACGAAATCTGTAGCATCATCAGCTTTAGTCCACAGAACGCTTGTTTGCACGAACTATGAAGATTTTTCTTTTGTTCGGAATTTAGGATGAATATTAATTATATCCCTCTGTGAGAGAATCAAATATTTAGTGGTAAGACTGAGTACGACCTACAGAACTCTGTTATATTAATTGGTTCAGGTTGGCAATAACATTCCTTTTCAGCAGTCTGTTTTTTTTATATGATGGAAAAATTTTTATAGCTTTCGATCTCATTAACTCATATTTTTGTAGGGATAAATTCGCGTCGACTATAACGACTGTAGCATCCTCCTCTATTAAAGGATAAGTTTCTAAAGGCTGTTTACACGTATTCCTAAATTTGCAGCAAGCAGATGGTTCAGGCACAATTTTTCTTTCACCAGTTTGGAGGGCTGTGTTTGTGCGCATGCCATTTGTGTTGCATAACCTAATTGACTAATTCACTTCAATGATCTTTTGCATTCTCCTTCTCTCTATACTCTCCTCAAATGGAACTGTCGGGCGGCCATTACGTTTATTAAAATAACGAGGGAAAATTAGGGATGAATCCAGCTAAACATTATTATTGTCTATAAACCCATTTTCTACCCAATAAGATGCTTCTTATTGGGATATATAGATCTAAAGCGAATCATTTGACTGTCCTGATCATTTTCAAGACCGCCTATTCTTTTCTCTATCTCCCTTTGTACAAAATTAAACTGATCTGAATAATATCTGCAAAAACGTACGCACGAGTAGATATCCCAAGCGACCATAATCTTTTCATATCAGTGATCAGGTTGAAACTGAAAAACAAAAAGATGACAGGACGATTTAATATGAAAAAACTTAGCGACGAAATCTTATTACAAAAAATTAGAAATTATATAAATGAAAACATAAAAGCCCTGGAGGAAGAATAAGTTTGGATAGAAGAGAAATATAAACAACCTGAAACGACCCTAAAAGTAATGATGAATAATGATCCATGAACAGATTTAATACCTAAGGATAAAGAGTGGATAACAGAAGCAATTAAAGATCTGGTGACAAAAAGAAGGAAACAAAAATGTAAAAATGAACAACATTACAAAGTAAAAATAAATAAGAGATAAAATTACTACGTCAAAGGAGAACTGGTTGGATGAGAAGTGCAGAGCGACTGAACAGTTGGAAGAAGAGCATGGTAGTTTTAATATGCATAAAAAATCAAATAAACAGCGTGAATATATAAAAGGAGAAACAGGGATCATAAGAGATAAAAATGAAAATATACAATTAGACACTAACGATGGGAAGAATACGTAGAGGAACTATTTGGAGTTGACACTAGAGAAGAATATAAGAACCTCAACACAGCAGGAACAAGTGGCCCAAGAATTACTAAAGATGAAATTAGGAAAGCTATCCAAATAATCAAAAACGGTAAAGCCACAGGACTAGACGAAATACCCGTAGATCTTTTAAAGCTTATAGCTGAAAATAATCTAGAGATTTTCGAGGAATTATTCAATATGGTATTCACCCGTATCATGGGTGAAATTCCAAAGGACTGGCTCACGTTTTTATTGATACCAATTCCACAAAAGGTAAACGCAACGAAATGTGAAGAATACAGGGCGATAAGCTTAATGATCCACATTTTTAAAACATTCCCACGAATTATTCACGAGCATATATACAGCAAATTAGATGAGAGAATCACTGACCGCCAAGTAGGTTTTCGAAAAGACTTGGGGACCAGAGAGACTGTGTTCAGCGTACGAAATCTCGTAGAAAGTAGCAGGGGTGTCAAAACTGTGATTTGTACATATGCTTCTTTGATTTTGAGAAAACCTTTGATAAGGTTTCTCACCAGCGAATGATTGATATTCTCCAAACATCGGGAATAGATGATGAGGAAACTAGAATAATTACAAATCTATACTGGTTTTAAAAAGCTATTATACGTGTCGACAACCAAAATTTGGGCAGCATGTCCTATACGTGTCGACAACTAAAATTCCAAAGTGTGAGACAAGGATGCGTTCCGTCTCCCTTGATTTTTAATAAATTGTCAGAAGAACTGTTCAAAGAAGCCCTGATCGAGATTGACGAAGGTATCGTAATTAATGGTAAACTTGCGGATGACGCCGTTCTTCTAGCAGACAACATAGCAGGCTTACAATTCATCGTTCCCGTAACGTGAAAACATGCGAGGAAAAGTGAATTTAAAAAAACAAAACAAAAACCACGATTGTCACCAGAAGGAAAATTGCAAATGAAGTAATATATGCAGATGGGCAAATCTTAGAACGAGTCGCAAATACTATATGTCTGGGATGGTGCTTAAATGACAAGTGGGACCTGACACAAGAAGTTATATGACGTATAGAAATAGCGAGAACCGCTTTTGACAAAATGAGAAAGGTCTTCTGCGACAATAATGAAGATCTAACTAAGAACTATGGTGTCAAGATACCATGTGTTCTCTATCTTAAGGAAAGAAATTGGTTCTTCGGAATGACCCTAGTTAAATGATAAACAATTTTAAGTCATCTTAAATGGTAACACTCGTGTCCAACATACCTTTTTTTCCTTCCACACACGACGTTTATACGACGAGATGGCCAGTGATTTACAGAATATACATTCTACTGAATGATACGAAGAACTAAAATAGAAGAAGTAACCTAAACTAACCCAAACAAATGAAAAAAATACGTAGAAATCATTAATACTAAAATAGGAACTGCTACAACTTATCATTAAGAGGAAAATAAAAGGCTATAGTGACCGAGGACGACGCCGAATATCATGGCTGAAAACCCTAAGGCAATGGTCGGGAATGACGACTGTGAACTTGTTTCGAGCTGCTGTAGATAGATAAAGTAATATGGGACGGAATAATCGCCAATGTCCCTAAGGGAAGAAGAAGATCTTTTAAATGCTGACCTATAGAAGTACTTATGAATTAACCATTGCACGTCTAGTGATGTTGACAGTATTAGAAGTAGTTTGTATAAAAAAGGAGAAACGAATTATGACTAATCTCGATTATCTCTAAGAGAGAAATTTTTATTTTATACTGACCAAAACTGACCTTTCTTAGAATATACTGATTAATACAAATTGTGCTAATCGAATTCGGAACAAATTGGTGAGTATTTTAATTTCATATCTCTCGACATGATATACTTACTATTACAGGTGACTACGTCTAACCAAGGGCATTTCAACGAATTTCTTATAACTTAATATTAATTCTGGTTATATAAAATATTCATATGCCAAACAACTAGCGTATGTGTAACTTAAAATAATTCAGCAGCTCTTTTAAGGAAATAAAATTCTGGCTCTAGAATTTAATTAACTGAAGTGCCTCCATCAAACACAGAATGAAGAACAAACAGTAAGGTTGCTTATCTCAATCCACCTCAGCAGCAAATACGCAACAATACGCCAGCAGTGTTAGAAGCAGTTACAGTATCTCTTGAAGCGGTGTCGGCACGTGATGGCGGTATATTTTATTGCATCACGAGGATCGACATAGTCCGCCACACTGCTACCAAAGATGCCATCTTGAAACGCTTATTTTACTACTGCAAAACACACAAGCACTTTTCTTGTCGGACTCCTGAATTACTTTATTTCTTTATACCATAAAGTAACCTGTTTATTGCACCCGGTCTTGGAAGAAAGTAAAGATACTAGAAAATGTATAAAGCACAGGAAAATTAACTTTAACTTTAGTTCGTGATTTTGACGATAGTATTTAGGCTTTAATTTCAACGCGTAACGCAATCAAACCGATTTCATTGTTGGTTGGTTTTTTAATATCGGACCAAGTGTGAACTAGCTTTTTCGATGTATGAATTGCTGCCAGGGGACAAGTCCCAAATTTAAAAAATATTCTTGAACCCTCAATGGCAGCCGTATAGAGTCAAACTGGACCACCGAAACACTTCTCCGGTCGCTTTTCTAATTTCGGCACTCCTGGATCATCCATTTTGAAGCATGATATGTACAGCTGATGAAGTTGAAATCCGTACAGGGTATTGTCACACTGAAAGTGTGTCTTTTAAATTATTTTTAGCCTTTATGAATGCTTCAAAGGTAACAACTCTTAACCAAAAAATTTCAAAGTTATTTTAAAGTACTGCTTGAATCATGACTGCCAGTTTCTTATATAATTATGCCTCATTCAAGCTACACAAAAAAAATGGTATTCAAAACTGCAGTTGAGGAAGGCTAGAAACACATAATTTGGGAAAAACAGTAGGAACTGGAAGGAAAAAGAAAACAAAAACAAAATAATCTATAATACCTAGATGGATACAAAAAAAATATAAATATAATCTTAACCCGAGCTCCAAATATAGTACAGATCTGACACCCGCGCAAAATAACAACTTAGTAAATTGAATTAGATATGTGTCGAGTTGGTGGTATTTGTGGCTGTGAGCATGACTAGCTAGTAGAACTAATTTAATGTCTGATTC
The DNA here is from genome assembly GCA_016904865.1 of Pissodes strobi. NCBI lineage: Eukaryota > Metazoa > Arthropoda > Insecta > Coleoptera > Curculionidae > Pissodes > Pissodes strobi. The sequence continues at coordinate 18,675 of JAEQML010061002.1, read as the reverse complement.
AATCTAACAAACTATAGATGAATCTCTGCTCTGACAAAAATGGCTAGATCAATTTAAAACAACCTGGGCTAGATTTAAAGCTAAGCTTAAGAAACTTATATTTGCATCGTTTGCTTTCTTTTTTTCTGTACGCATCTATTTCAATTACTATAAAATATCTCATTGCTCTTTTGAAGCTGCAGCTGATTTTCCAAGGTTGCTTGCACTATATAATACTGGAATTTACCTCCAAAATAGTTGCATGTAGTTCTTAGCTGGCGTCATGTGATTGATTAATTCCTTAAATATTTCATCTAGGTTTTTCTATATTTATTTCATTCACGTTGGAAATTTGTATAACTTTAAGTACAGAAGGCTTTAGATACTTGACTTCTTTAAACTCAGGGTTTCGATGGTCTGATTTAAAAAATACAGGTCTTCATTCTGTTTTAAACTAGTGGGCGGTATAAACAATTAATTCTTAAATCATTTATCACGATAAAGGATAAAGGAGGGGGTGGTAATTAACTTTATATTAATTAGTGGACTGTATATAAATATGTTGCTGGGGGTTTTATTTATAGGGTGTGAAATGAAACATGTATTTTAGGTATTAATTACGTACTTTAATAATGCAAAAATTTAATTTGCATTAAATACGATTAGTATATTCAATGATTTCTAACTACTTTCAAGCATTCATCATTTCATACATAAAACTAAATACTGTACATGAGGTTAACTATTACTAAATGTCTAACAAAACTTCTTGATTATTTAATTTAACAAGAACTTCTTTCTCTACTGAATTTAATCAAATTTATTTCAACTAACTACTTTTCGTTCACACAAAATACCTTGTTATTTAATGTCTTCTTCAATTCTTTCAATTTAACTTCATCAGGGATGTAACACTTCGAACATTTGATTCGAATATCGAGTACAGGAATAGATTTATCGACTACAAATTTCCAACCGCCATTTTGCCTTCTCCTATCTTCATCAGGAGAGACGCTACGAGTTGTATTGTCTCGAGAAAATGCGTTAAAACGCCCAAAGAGTCCTTAATTAAGTGTTGAAAAAATGGAACACAGAGTACAGCGGATATTTTCTAAATATTTGTGCAAATAAATGAGAAGAACTACTAAATATTTTGGAGTCAAACACGACTGGGTAGATGTTCTTGGCGCCAAACTGAAGTAGATCAATGACTGGACCGTTGCTGCACGAGTGAGTGTTTGTAATGCATTTATTACTTCTTTGACTAATTAAACTTAAATTTTGAGAAAACTAACTAAACATCTTGGCGTCAAACAAGGCATCGACAGAGGCTGATGTTTTTAGCGCCAAACTCAAGCAGAGCGATGACTGGACCGTTGCTGCACGGGTGAGTGTTTGTAGGGCACTAAAATCTAATTTTTCATACTGGCGCGGCAGGGAGATCAGAGCGGGAAATTGCGCGGATGCGGCTGTATTTGAGAGGGTAGAAGCATGTTCTTCCTTTATGTGATATATTGTTGTTTACATAACATTGACAGGGAAAAATATATATTAAATTTAAACGTTTAAAAACGGTTTCCTTGACAGAGAGTGACAACTTGCTTTCCAACGATTGTTTCATATAACGGAATCTATTCTACCGACAATCCAGGTTCGGACTAAGGGGTAACTGAAATACAGTGCTTTAAATGCACAAATTGCTGTTTACCCTGAGGTGAAATACATCTAGTTGGGTTTGAATTATGACTCAAACATACTACGGACATATAGGATGTTATCACCAAACTATACGGTGAAAAACGATAAGTTAATACACATGTTGGAGTGTTTCCCCAACAACTAGCAATCCCTTACGTCAGCTATTAAAGGTACCTGTATTATTTATACTTTACTTTCCGGCGTACCAACAATGTTCAATGCTTAAAAAGTTCCATACAGTACTTCATAATTTTCGCAAGAACGTTTAATTGATAGAATATTATCTGCAAAGTTAATAACTTTCTTCGTTTTGTTCCAAAAATTTCTTGCATTCCATCAGCTCCCATAAAAGAGTACCCCAATACGAAAAACTTGAATGCAATAGTTTCAGGTCAAATATGACGTACAATCTGAAAAAGTCCAATCCTTCTTGTTTTGGACAGTGCAGTTGTCTACCGTAATTAGTCTTATCATTAAGAACTAGGTTTTATTATATTTTTGTTGAACTTCTACAATACTCATGTTAATAATATCTTCCCAGGAATTATTCACATTCACATCATGAACATACTTATAATGTTTCTTTTCTTCGAATATTAACGTTTTTGGCTAATTTTACAATTCTAACCTGTCTTGCTGGCTAGTCCATTCTGCTTCAACATATTTTATGGCTTGCTCTTCCAGGAATGAATGAATTTTAGAAATGCGGGCGGCACAATTTCTTGCACGAAGGCAACCATTCTACGCCCACTCATACAACCAATTCAACCTGGTAGCCCAGCCTCCCTAGGGATCCTTCTTATGTCCTCGGAGTTCAGCACACAGCTTTCGAAGTGCACTCCTTTTGTCCCAGCCAATGCTGAGCAGTCGCCAAGAATATGAATGATTTTACGACCTTCAAGCAGCACCTGCATTCAGGATGTTTTACCATCCGCAGCAGGCACAAATATCTGTTCAAGCGACAGCGCCCTGTCGCAAGCCGCATTTCCCCCTCTTCAGTGCAAGGAAAGCCCTCATCCTACAAGACGCTGGGTCTCCCAAAAGTAATCCCAATTGCCTAGGATAGTGGCGGCCGTACTGTAAATCATGCTTTTTATAGGCCCAAATGCCATTGGAAGCATCGCAGAACCCTCCTCGTTTTCCGGGACATTTGTGTGTACTGGCACACAAACAAAACTGATCCTATTATCACGGTATAAGATATTATTTGTACTCTGCTATTATGATCGACCAAGACCCCTTGCTCTAACACGAGCGCAGAATGGAATCTACATGATTCAAGAGATGTAGTTATTCTTCCCTCTGAATGCTCTTGACAGTTCCTCATACCCGCATTTGGGGATTGCATACAACTCCTGGGTTGCCTGAAATATGGTTGCATAAATCCCAAGGGCGAAAGCAAGTCTCGTCCCTAGGGGTTTTTCATAAATACTTGCTCCAGTACCACTATCCATTTTGCCGTTTGTGTACCATCGGATATGTAAAATCCGCGGTGCCTCTTTGATCTGATGATGGGCAGTAAATAATTTATAATTTCCAGCAGAATATTGTCCATCTTTATTAAAAGTTTCGATAAATTATTCTTCAGGTTTTGACGTTCCCCTTCGGACTACTATTGTTCCTTAAGTGACAGAGACCTTTTAGTGCTCTTCCATATTCCCCTTTCTTGACTCGGTGGTAACTTCTGCTTCACTCTCATCTTTTTCTTGCTCAAGAGTTCTTCCTACATTCTTTTTATATTTTTATTTTATGTACTTGGCTTATAAAGAGCAACTTGGACATTCATCCTGTGATGGTTTCAAATAATTATTAACTAATAATTTAACTTTCCCCTATATGTCATACCAACCCAACTAACCTATACCTATAATCATCGCGGAGCTAATAAAATCTAAGTTCGGGCGGTAAATGTCGTCTTAGAGGTATGTGAGATCAATTTCAGTAGGATACTCTTGAGTGAAAAGTTTTTATATATACTCTGTTATAATAGAATCGATCTCATCACACCTGATTTGATTTCCCCTTTAAATAAAATATTTCAGATTTGAAATACCTCAACCTTTCCTTGAAACAACAAATAAACTCTGGAACAAAGTTCATATTTTCCAAAGAAATAAAGAGAATATAGTTTACTGAACATCCTTTGTTAGATTGTGCTTTTTTTTTAAATACTTTGCTGTAAATAAAAATTTTTCTTGAGGTGAATTTGAATGCAGCTACTTCTTTTCTAAAGTTCACTTTTTGGCCTACATTCCATTTTTGAGTACTTCTGTATAAGTATTATTTTTTCTTGTTCGGTGGCATCATCTTCTTTGTTATTATCTTGTGCTCGAATATTCACTGGTTGTGCTCGAATATTCACTGGTTCCTTTTGTTTACTTATTATTTTTTTCTGCAACTATATTTAACTCACGTACTATTATAGGGTGAACTTGTAAAGAAATGTTATAGTTAACGTGACTAAAATCACATTGATTAGATAGATTCATAGAAATATCGACACCATTTCAAATTTCTACCAACCTAACATGGAAAATAATCCTTCTCCTTCCATTAGCTGATCTAATTGGCCCTTTGTTTCCATTAACTTGCTTATAAAAAAAATGTTATTTTGTTTTCTTTTTCTTCGGATGCAGTCCGATCCAGGTTAGAGTGGAGAAGTGAGTGGAGGTTTTTTCTAAAACAAAAAAAATTGTGAAAATTGGATTGAAAAATATCGAAGAAAAGAAGCCAAAGCTAAACTGGCATCCATGCAAATAAAAATCTGTAACAAAAAAAAATTAAAAAGCGCTGTATGTTTCTAGGATTATTTAATATTTTTTCAATATGTTTAAAAACTATTTAACAAACAATATAAAACCGACGACAAAAACCAACGCGTTAAAAAGAGAAACAAAAATGTAAGAATTTAATTTATTCGACTGTTTTATGTCTGTAAAAAATTAAGTCTTTATTTTTAATGTCAGCAATTTTGTCACTTCTTATCACCACTTTCAAAATGTTTGTAAAAGTAATTAAAAAAACTGTTTTTCACACCTCGACCCCCTAATGAAGTTTTAAAAATATTTTAAAAGTAGACCATGAAAACCAGAAAATCGTAAAAAAAATTAGCTGACAGTAAAGTTTATTCCAGGGAAAAAAATGTTGAAGAATTACTTTTTAAAAAATTTCGCCCTCTTTTTCATCTCCCTTGGCTAAGGGAATAATAATAATAAGTTTAGTGCGGGAGAATCGGGGAGCTTTTCCTTTTTTGAATTTTATATCAATCGGTAGAGCCCTTTCAAAATTATGCCCGCACTAATATTAAAAAAATAAAAATTAAAAACTTGTCAAATAGAAAACTTCCTCTTTTAAAAAAAATGGAGTATTTTTTGGGCGTGTGCATTTTTGAAAAAGGTGTCAACTTTGGTCGCTCTAGCGCCGAAAAAATCGCGAGGATCAAAACAAATAGAAAGACATTTTGATAGGGAATTAATGAAGAAAAACCTTCTAAATTGTTTTTCTGTTTTGAAGATGTCACGAAAATTTACTTTTAAGGGAAAATGTAAAAACATCTACAAATCCGTCAAATAAATGAAGGTTTTTATTTTGGTACTCGAAAAACATTTTTTTTATAGAAAAATCGATTACTTGACTAAAATCTGCGTGAAGAATTGTACAAGAAGACACTTTAGAAATGATGATGCCTCTAACACAGGGTGAGCTAGTTAAATTTAAACTTTTCGCCACTTTAAGATTTGACATATTGAAAAACCGAATAATCTGGAGCAAGTATTCACTTCTGTATTGCGGTCTTAAGCACACACCCTATTTTTATTAATAAACAATAAACGGGCTTGTTTTGAGATCAAGAAATCTGCATATGGAAATCATATGCTTTTCATAAAATGCCACCTCATAAAAAATTTTAATAGCATCACATTAACTAAATGGCAACCAACTATTCAGTTTTGAAATCTATCCCACGTAACACGAGAATCACCCTCTTTCCCAGCCTTGGGCAACATGAAACTTGAGAATCAGGTTGATGAGAAACTGGAGCAGGTACCTGAGATGGCCCTTGCTAAGGGTAGTTAAAAGGCGATAGAGTATTAGGGGTCAGACGAGGTGATCGAGATAATCTCATGGGAAGCAATCGGAAATAACGGAAGCTGAATCGGGCGCGTGAAAATAATCGACGATTGAAATTGGTATACCTTTAAAATTTGTTTACAGGTAGGTACATAGGAAAAATAATCAGATCTCAAAAAAAAATAACTAATTTTTAAGTTATGACGTGTGTGTCACAATTAATAATTGTGATAAATTGCGGTAATAAGCCATTACAAATTTTGACTGCGCTGATGTGGGCACTGTGATAATGTATATTACAGAGGTAATATTTGCCACTTAATATGTTTTAACTCCTCGCGCTTATTTTTTTCTGGTGTATTTTTTTGTTTGTGTTTGGTTTTGTTCTATATTTTGTATACATTTTATAAAGCTTTGTCAATAAGATATGTTGCGTGTAATAATTTTTTGGACAAAATGACACTTTACTTTACTTCACTTTTCGGAAATTTCAGTTTCTCGCTTTGTCTTAAGAAAATATCAATTTTGACAGTTAACAAATGCCGTTTGGTGGCTAAGTCAAATTTCGCCTGATTGCAATTATGTTAAAAAAATCCAATGTGGGCAGACTTTAATTGCGACACTGTATACACGTACATATTTCACTTAAAGTTAGCCTTGCATAACGCTCTTATTATGACTAAAAAAATCCCGACAAAATATTCCCATATATCATTCACACCCTTAAATCACGTCTTTAAGACATTTGAACCAGACAAGTTTAAAACAGGTGGCAGTATCCGGTCTGGCGAGAAAAGCATGTGTAACACCTTTTATTGAAGGCTCGAATGATAACAATTTAGATCAAACTTGATGCATGCTAACAATAGGACTTAACACGGCTATTCTTGTGAGTTAGATGACTTTTTACAAAGAGTATGTATTGCATTGTGTCTTTGAATAACACACCTTTCCAGTTCTTATAAAGAAATATTTCTTTATTATATTCGATCACGATTTCAATCTTCAGCAGTATAAGCAATTAAGGGCCTGAGTGCGGTTTTTTCAAAATACCGTCAAATAGCGTTTCGATTTTATTAATATTGCACGGCTGTCATTTTGTATCATCGCTCGCAATAAAGCTGTACTTTAGCATAAGGAAGATGGACATGGGGTCCATGCCCATAAAATATTTCCTAGAATATCGAAACTACACTGTAAAAAATGTTTCGACGTAAAATTCTTCACTACGTAAGAAAGAAACCATCGATTATTTGATTCAGATGCCGATTTAGTTTTCTATCGTTTTTAAAAATTTTGTCAAAGTTAAGTTTTAATTGATGTTGGTGTCCATGCCAACAATATATTTAAACTACACTGTAAAAGATGTATCGACGAAAAATTCTTCACTCCACAAGAAAAAAAAACTTCGAATACTTCATTTAGATGCTGATTTAATCTCCTATCGTTTTTGAAACTACACTGTAAAAAATGTATAGACGCAAAATTCTTCACTACATAAGAAAAAAACCATCAAATATTTCATTCAGATGCTGATTAAATTTTCTATCGTTTTTTAAAATTTTGTCAAATTTATGTTTTAATTGATTTAAAAAACTCAATTTCTTGGACTCTCATTGTCTTTATTATATGAAAATTTAAATGATTCGGATCACAATTATCATCTGCCATTTTTAAAATGAAACCAAGCCCACACCTTAACGTTACCTCCTGATTTCAGAGAGATAGATATTGAAAAAATATGGTGAATTCTGTGGCCAAAAATGTAAGAAAAGTTTCATATAACATACGTCCGCAATAGCTTCCTTTTCGAAAAAAAAAATATTTTTGATCGGTTTGCATTAAATTATACTACTCCCTAGTTTGCATTAAAAACATCTTTATGCTTATACATATTTTTTGTCTACATTGCATGCTAACACGATCCAGCTTTTTTTTCAGAAATAAATTTTACGCCACTGAGTTTATCAAAATTGATATTTTTATGACGGAATTAATGCATATTTTTAACCTACAAGTGAAACTTTTTACAATATCGCATTTTAGTTTAGAGATATTTAAAGTAGATCAATATAATACAGCTATATTAATATAACATTTTTCTCACATTTTAGACTAGAGAATTTCTCTGTCTGAAACGCCCTGTATATTAGACATTCATAGTGGTACGTGGAAAATCCGCTCTTTGGATCTAAAGCTTTAGGAATTTGTCTGCCACAAGCAGTGGTTTCCAACTATTAATATATACTTAGTTTTTTCCTTTTTCCTCTTCTTTACCTTTAATTCATTTCGTTTGTTTTCAATGTTTCATCTTACTGTAAGATATTTAGTTATTTGCTAAATATTTTCATAATTGACATGATTTTCTTCAATACTTTATTTCTTGATAATTATTATAGCTCTGAAAGCTGCCCTCCTTAATTGTTTGTAATTATGATCAGTCGACAAGTTTATTTTTTTAACCTCCATATTCTCATTATTTGTCTAATATATTTATATCTTTTTAATTTTCTTTTCAATACAAAGCCTTTTGATAATTATCGTAGCTGTGAAAGCAGGTTCGCGTAATTGATTGTATCTATGATCAGTGGACAAGTTTAATTTTTAACCTCCATATTCTTATTATTTTTCTAATATATTTATATCTTTTTTAGTTTTCTCTTCAATAGAATTTTTTTTTTTGATAATTATTGGAGCTGTGAAAGCTGATCTGCTTAATTATTAAATTAAATTATTAAAGTTTAATTTTTTTAACCTCCGTATTCTTATCATTTGTCTAATATATTTATATCTTTTTTATGTTTCTTTTCAATACAATGTTTTTTGATACGTATTGTTGCTGTGAAAGTTGGTCTGCTTAATTATTTGTAATTATGATCAGTCCGCAGGTTTATTTTTTAACCTCCATATTCTTATGATTTGTCTAATATATTTATATCTTCTTTAATTTTCTCTTCAATAGAATGTTTTGTTTTTTTGATAATTATTGTAGCTCCGAAAGCTGGTCTGCTTGATTGTTTGTAATTATGATCAGTCGACAAGTTTCATTTTTTTAACCTCCATATCCTTATTATTTTTCTAATATTTTTATATATTTTTAATTTTCACTTTAAAAGAATGTTTCTTTGATAGTTATTGTAGCTGTGAAAGTTGGCCTGCTTAATTGTTTGTAATTATGATCAGTCGACACTTTTATTTTTTTAACAATCACATTCTTATTATTTTTCTAATATATTTATATCTTTTTTAATTTTATTTTCAATAGAATATTTTTTTTTGATAATTATTGGAGCTGTGAATGCTGATCTGCTTAATTATTTGTAATTATGAACAGTCGACAAGTTTAATTTTTTTTAACCTCCATATTCTTATTATTTGTTTCTCTTCTATGCAATGTTTTTGGATAGTTATTGTAGCTGTAAAAGTTGGTCTGCTTAATTTTTTGTAATTATGATCAGTCGACCAGTTTAATTTTTTAACCTCCATGTTCTTATTATTTGCCTAATATATTTATATTTTTTTTAAGTTTCTCTTCAATAGAATGTTCTTTGATAATTATTTTAGCTGTGAAATCTGGTCTGCTTAATTGTTTGTAATTATGATCTGTCGAGAAGTTTATTTTTTGTAACCTCCATGTTCTTATTATTTGTCCAATATATTTATCTTTTTAAGTTTCTCTTCAATACAATTTTTTTTGATTATTATTGTAGCTGTGAAGTTGGTTAGCTTAATTATTTGTAATTATATGATCAGACAAGTTTATTTTTTTAACCCCCATATTCTTATTATTTGTCTAATATTTATGTATTGTTTTACGTTTTATATTTTTGTTATTTGTCTCTCACGAATTATAATTTGTGAAATTTTTGAGTTTCTTTTCAGTGCAACGCCCTTAAACTGCGAAATAATTTATAGAAAGTTTTTCGGAGTTATTTATAAAGATATTTGGGTGGTTCTACGATCGCAATAATTGCAATTTATTTTTATTGACAAGAATCAGTCATAATATTTGCATCTTTTTATAGTTTCTCTTCAATACAATGTTTTTTGATAATTATTGTAGCTGTGAATGCTGGTCTGCTTAATTGTTTGTAATAATGATCAGACTCGTCGTCTAATTTTTTTAGCCTCCACATTCTTTTTATTTGTCTAATATTTAGGTATTGCTTTAAGTTTTCTATTTTTGTTATTTATTTTTATAGTTGTATCTTGCGATATATTATTTAGGAAAATTTTAGGCTTCTTTTCAGGGCACCGGTTTTAAATGGCGAAGTATTTTCTTCGAGATCTTCTGAGTTGTTTGTGAGTATGATTTTATCTTCAGCTCGTTCAATATTTTCCATTTATATATTTCAGTTTTTTTATCCAATTTGTATTTCTTGTCTAATATGTATATATTGTATTACACAATTCATATTTTTGTTATTTATTTTGCTGAATTTTTCTTGTGGATATATTTTTTCTTATTAAAGCTTTTTTAGTGTAACACACCATGTTGATGATTTACAACTGATTTGAGCTAAATACTAATATGCAAGGAGAAGAAAGAAATGAGAGAAAAAACGCTGATATCTAAATAGAATATATTAATATAAAATCATACTTACAAACAACTCAAAAGACCTCGAAAAAATGATTTCATAGCATAAGTCTACATCAGGACGCGTAGCATTGAACAAACTTAAAAAAAAATCAAAAACAATATATCGCAGGAAACACTCATAAAAATAAATAACAAAAATAGAAAACGTAGAACAATACAATACTCCCAATCCTCCAGAATGGAACTTTTCTCCGGCACCCGGGAAAGCTACAGCCTGGTAAAGTATGCAACAGTGCTCCAAGCAGAGCTGTACGCAATCTTGATGGTTGCATCAATGGCTGAATTCAGACAAAGAAATGAAGAGGAAGTAGTAATTTAGTACACTCAGGGCGGTCTGCATATATATTTAGGATTTAAATCGGGCAAAAATACGGGGAGGCGTTGGAGCGGCTAGAACACAGCAGGAGAGTGGGTGAAGCTGATATGGGTGCCGGGCCACAGCAGGGTGGGAAGAATGAAGCGGAAGATGAACTTGCTAAGCTCGGCTCAAGCACCTCTTGCATAGACTGGAAGCTCTTTTAGAGCTTTTTAGAACTCATGTAAGAGCGGCAATCAAAAAGCGGACTGATCTGATCAAGTTCTCTCAAGAAAGTGGAGAAACTTTCAGGAAGCCACACAGGTCAAGAACTTCATTGCTAAACCTGATAAAACAAGAACCGTAAGGCTCCTGCCGAGAGACAGGCGGTCCCTGAGCACCCTAGTAGGGATCACTGCAGGGCACTGTCGTCTAAGAAGACGCATGATCCTGACGGGCATCGAGGTGCAGGGAGAAGGATGTAATCTCTCTCCATTACCTGCACAGATGCACAACTTTTGCAAGAGCGGGTAGGCAATACTGCAGGACGAGAAGACTGTATGCATGTCATGGAGAAAGATCCTGACCTTCACTAGGAGGTTTGAAGACTTGAGGGGACTAGAGATAGAGTAGACCTGCAAGAACCCCTAGGGCCTATCAGCAAGGCCTTTTGGTCTCCCCTAAGCTACTTCTATTACTCGCCCTTTAGTTATTTCATTACCCTTTATGATTAACATAGGGTAATATTGGTAACCTCCTAAATCCGCACCTGAATCTTTTATCGATCGATGCCTAAATGTTTCCAACGCAAAAATCCTTTCATCACTTGATCTGATTAATGCCAGCGTTTTAAACATTATTCCAAAATAAAAAATTGGCCACTAGTTGTCACTTAATATTTTATATCGTCTAAAAGGAAAAGAGATATGGTTAACCATATAATTTAACACCTACAAGTCAAAAGCGCTTTCTAACTTTCCAATCAACGCCTTTTTTCGATAAAATCGGTGTAAGACTGCACCTGTTTCCTACCAGGTAATTTGTTTGTAATACAAGAACTATAGATGTTCTTTAAGGTGTTTGTTCTTGTTTTATAATTCTATTACCTGTGGTTTAGATTAATTTTACCTACCGCAGCGTTCGAGTTGGTTCCTTTTTTGTGCGGCACGATGACCAGTCTAAATTGAAAGATATACAACGTAAATGATAATTTTATTGTTTAGACCGGAAAATCAGTACTTGTAATAAGTTTCCTGAATTCGGTTATTGTGATTTTGAATTAATTTGTAATTGAATTATAGCAGAGATATAAAGCATTGTAAATATATAGAGCACATTAACAATAATTATAGAGTGTATAAAGGCCACATTATCCGTGGGCAAGTACTAGTTTCAGAACTTGTTATGTACTATACTATTTCACACGCTCTTCCCAAGAGTAGTTATTAATGTGTTTCTAAAAATTTTCAAGCCAGTCGTGGAAGAAAATTGATTACGAGCGGTCTGTCTCAGACTAATCATTGAGGAATTAATTGGACATGATAAAATTATTCTTTTTAAGGAAAGCCAAGCGTAAATGCTCAACACTGTACTTCTTCAACTGTGGAATAAAATGTTAAGCTAATAATGACAATTTCGCAAGAAATAATTCACAACCAAATAAAAAGCGTAATGATGTTTTTAGGGTGGTGGGGTTGGGGTAGCTTGGGTTGGCTCCTGACATGACAATGATTTATTGGCGGATGAAAAAAAAATTGAAGAAACACTGGACAACAGTGAGTAAAATACAAAGCGCAGAAGATGAAACTTCAATTAGAGCTGAAGTACCACTGATAAACGAGGTGGCTACGAAGGAATAGAAGAAAGTAGAAGAGATTAATTTGACTCTAAAAGAAACGATTGAAAAAAATTATGAATTAATGGAAAATATGAAAATATTAGATAGAAAGAAATTATTTAACAGTGAGGCACTCAAAAAGATAGATATTAGTACATATTTCTTAGGTGGGAAAGATTATATAAGCAGAAGGTGAAAAAAAATTAAATGACGCAACAGAAAAGGTTCATGAAAATCTAGGTCTGTTAGGATTCATATTTTGCTCTACTCTGTCCTGGCAAGTTCAGAGCAGTGAGTGAGTTGAAGCAAAGACAATACTAGTATTATCTTTGGTTGAAGTGAGGAAAAAGAATGAGAGAAAGGAGTTTTGCATTTCATTGACTCAGATGTGGCAGCCAAAGACACTAGTAAGTGGTTGAAGTTGTTTGATGAGATCGAGAAGGAAGAAATATTCGGGAAAGCTGATTCTGACGGGATATTGGAGATTATTGCGCAGAGTTCGAACATAACATATATTCCGGAAAAGATAATGATAAAACTGCTGTTGATGGTCAATGTGGAGGGTGGTTGATCATGATGAAGGAAATTGTGGAGGGCGGTTTGATCATAAAGTTGAAGAAAATTGCTCCACCTCATGCAAGAACGAGGGCTCAAATTTTGGAGTAAATGTCTGGCCCAGCATGGAGCGGAAAATGCAGAAGGTATTCTAGAATATTCCAATATTTTTTTACTGATAGTATTATTGAAATTATAAATAACAAACAAGAAACACATACATGGATAAAATAAGGTTCGAATTTCAACGCGAAAAGCAAGTAGAGGTTATGGATTAGTTTGGGTTAGGCCCTTACATGACGATGATATATTGTCGGACGAAAAAAGATTTAATGAAACATTGGTCAAATCGCGCAAAATACAAACCGCAGGAGATAAAACTTCAATTAAAACTGAAGTACCACTTATACGAGGTGGCCACGAAGGAATAGAAGAATGCCGAAGAGATGGAAAAAGTGGAAGGTGTAAAAGAAGTAATTACTACTTGGGATATTGAAGAGATTACTTTGGATCTAAGAGAAACGAGTGAACAAATTATGAATCAATGAAAAACATGAAAATATTAGAGGTTGATAAAAAGAAATTATTTTACGGTAAAAGTAATTCAGAAGCACTTAAAGAGATAGGTATTGTTACGTCTTTCTTACGTGAAGAAGTTATATTAGCAGAGGGAGAAAATAAAAAATGCAATGACGCGACAGAGAATATTGCTGCCAAAAATTAATTAAGGTTCACGAATATCCAGGTCTGTTAGAATTGACATTTCCCTCTATTCTATCGTGGCAAGCTTAGAACGATGAGTGAGTTGTTATAGGAGAAAAAAATAGAAGAAGCAGTTTTGCATTCCAATGACTCAGATATGGCCGCCAAAGACACCAGTAAGTGGTTGAAGGTGTTAGATGAGATTGAGGAGGAAGACTTATTCTGGAAAGCTGATTCAGATGAGGATGATGGAGATTATTGCGCAGAGTCCGAATATAACTCATATTTCTGGCAAGATGATTATAAAACTTCTGTTGGTGGGAAATTTGGAGGGTGGTTTGATGATGACGATGCGCCTTGTTACATATCACGGAAATGTCTCATGAAATTGAAGAAAATAGCTCTATCTCATACAAAAACGAGGGCCAATATTTTGGAGAAAATGCCTGGCCCAGCAAATGGAGCGAAAAACGCGGGTGGTATTCTAGAATATTTCAATACTTTTTTACTGACGGACGGTATTATTGAAATTATAAATAACTTAGGAAACACATACATAGATAAAATATAGTTCAAATTTCAACGCGAAAGGGATACACGATCAACTGATAGGTACATGTGAAATCAAAACACTTTTTGGAATGTTGCATTTTTTGAGAATCTACAACATACGAAGACCAAATATCAACGACCTTTGAAGAACAGATGGGACTGGCATTGATGCGCTTTGATGACATAAATACTCGTCAAGAATGAAGACAAACCGAGAAATCGATTGCTGTAAGAAATATCTTAGAAATGTTTCTTGAGAAGTGTAAGAAATCCGTGTACCTGGACCAGATCTGATAATTGATGAACATCTTGTTGCTTATCATAGTATAAGACCTTTCAGGCAATATATTGCATCAAAATCTGCAAAATTTTTGCCTTAGTAGATCCGAATAATATGTATATCTTGAATATGGAAGTATACGTGGTTTTGCTGTTCTATAAGCTCTTAAGAAGTTCTCAAGCGCCTTGTAGAAGCAAGTAGAGAAACATTTGGCAATATTACCATGGACAACTGATTTTCAAGTGTACTTCTAGCACTTGAGAATGATTATAAAATTACAATTTTGGGAAAATCAGTTTAGAACTGGTAAATGTTACTCAAAGACAACCTGGTGGCATTGATGTGGTTGACGACCAAATGTGTGGCTCTTATAATGTTTCAAGGAAGAGTAGAAAATGGGCTCTTACTATTATCAGTTAAATCCTCCCAATGAAATGAGTTGAGCGCTCAAGTCGAGGCCGATATCAAGGCGACAACTTAAATTTGCAAATATCCGGTTATGTGAAACAAATTACTACCATGAACTTTACAGCCAAGTACAGTAAAAATAAATCAATCAGCTATCCTGACACTACCCAAATGAATTCTCTAACCGAGATAATATCAGATATAATAAAGAAGATAAAATAAAGTATCTTCATAGCAACTATGAAAACAAAACAGAAATAAATATAATGCACAAAATGAGACCTGCGGCCATTTTAAAGGTAAGTTCGATAAGCAAAATAGCCAGTTCAATAAATACAACGAGAAATAACGAGGATATAAACGATAGACATCAAACGACCTACAGTCGTTTAACTATAAATTCTTTAATTAAAATGATATATAGCGATAAGATATATGCGATATAAACGACCACTTACAGTCGTTGAATTATAAATTCATTAACTTAAATAATATGTAACGATAAAGTATATGCGATATTGAAGGCAAACGACCTACAGTCGTTTAACTATAAATTCATTAACTAAAATGATGTATAACGGCTAGGTCGAAAATAAAGGTCCTCAATTAAAAAAAAATAGAGTTTACTTGTTTCTAGTAGATTTGCAGACACTGTCGTGTCCGTGAAGGTATGTCTCCACCATGAGTCGAATCACCTTAACAAAAAAGCCGCTGTAAGGCTAACTGACACCGGAGCTAGCTAGGTCAGCATAAAAAAGCCGCCGACGGATGTCAGCCAGAAAAGAAGGTAATTCTATCTCATGGGAGAAATTCTATCCCACAGAAGGAATTCTATCCCACAGAAGGATCCTAATGAAATATAAAACAAATCTTAGATAGAAACACTCGTGTCTAACCCCACTAGTTCATCACACAGCATTTATAGGTGACATGGCCCATAATTTTAGAAAATATACACTCTACTTCATTTGCCAAATACTGCAACGACACAATCAGTAGGTAGTTAAACCTGATGGTCAAAAATAGCAAGGATACATTCCGTTACAGAAAACTGCCAGCTCGCTTTGAGTGTTCCGGCGAGGAGGGCTACCAATTCTGCCAAAAAGAATATAAAACACATCTGTCAAGTGGCGCTGCAAACGGATATTATTCTTTGAGCTGCTCGGAATATCGGATGTAAGGTGGCGAGAAGTAAGGTAGCGAGAGTACGCCAACACAAATCGACCATCAAAAGTCAAAAATCGCACTACTGGATTTTGTAACATTTGCAACGCCACAAAAGCCACAAACAAGTAGAAGAAGATTCTAAAGCAAATAAGGGAAGGAAATCGTGAATTTCTTCATATTCAGGAACCAACAAGTTCAAACCAGGGTTCCATTACAAGGCAAGCCCCAACACGTACAATTGGAAATGAAAGATGCAACAGATGCCCTGGTAAAAGAGACAAAAGAACAAGGAATGTCTGCATCATTGCAATAATTGGATTTGTAAAGGCCATCAGAAGGATAAGCCGGTTGCTTGCATACATTTTGATGAACATAGCTTTGAATAACCGGTTATCTACTATTATCATTTTACTATTAAACCAAATGTTCCATTTTTAATTTTAAACTTTGCTCTATTGCATATTGCTTTTGTTTGCAATGCTCCTTGATTTCATTTCGTTATGTTTATTTTTTCATTTAAAGTTATTTTCTAAATAAAGTTGTGTGTAAAAAGCTGCATTCAGCTATTGGGATGTAAATGTATCCTATGTCAGCATTCGCTTATTAAATTACAGGGCAAGTACTGGAGGGTTAAGAGATTGTAAACAGAAAAGTAGAAACATTAAACAATCTGAAAATTAAATTAAGGAGACCAAATATCCAAGAGTGGTAAAATATCTTCGATAAGGAAGAAATTGGAAATTGCCGACAAGAGGATATTCTCTATGTTATGAATTAAACGGTATTTCTTTAAAAATAAATAATCTATATATTAGTAGCAAAAGATAAATTTTTAGTATCGAATTTCAAGCTCAAAATATCAAACTATATTCATGGTTTATGTGTGTACTTTTTTATAACTATTTTTCCTGGAAATATGAGCTTTTTTATTAAAACTTTAACAACTAACTTTTGATTGTGTATTTTTTAGAATATAAAATAGAGCCCAAGAAATATTACAGTTTTATCTGTTTCATATCAAGAGTGTCTGAGATCTAGACATGCAATATTCAATTCTTCTTCTTATCAGCCTGTCCTCATCCACTCCTGAATGTAGGTATGTGTTCTGAGGCCTGTCAACAGTTTTCTGACTCTTTCTTGGCCAAGAGAGAGTAAGAGTATTCAATTAAGTATTAGGATTGGAAGCATAAAATTTCAATTAATAAAAAAATTGCTGATCGATTAAAAGATACATAATTGTACCGTTTTTAAGTATCAGAGTCCACTTTAACCCACCTTTTAGCGTAATAACCTTTGATGTGATTTTTTTTGAGAGTCTAAACTGTTAGAAATGAGGGCATTTACCTTATTGATTATTTTTAGAATACAGCAATAATGATTCTATTTTCACACTTTTCATTATTTTATACATCCTTCTGAAATATTCACATGTTAAAAATGGCATAGCGTCCATACTGATATCCTTCCCGTGAGAGAATTTCGGTTGACGCCTGGGAACCGAAACTAGTAAACGGAAGCTGCTGTCCCGTGCCAATTTGAGCAGGTGTGTAGGGAAACCGAGTATTAAGAAGTATGTAAGGTTGAACTTGAATATTGATTTAGGTTTTTTTCTGATTCATTCCGTAGAGTTCTTATAACTATTTAGCAATGAAATATATTTTCGGGTTTGCTCTTCTTGATATGGCTTCATATGCTAGTTGGGACAGTTGATCAGCTAAAAAATCTCGACCAGGAAATGGTATAAGTGAAATCCTTTATAGGTAATCCTCCACTTCCCTATGAGCTTAGTATGCCCTGAAAATTTAAGATAAAATAATTTTGTTCGAAATTTCGGCAGTAAAAACCGTAGAACTTACGAGAATCTATATCAGTTTACTGCAACATTCTTTTAATTGCTGTAACATGAAATTCATACTCGGATTCATAAGTTTCTCATCGAATATCAAAACTAAAAAAAAATATCCTATATTAAGAAATCATCAGATAATATTTCGCAGCCTTTTACTGCATTATTAGAAGTTCATATAAACCTATAATAGGTCGACAAAGAACGTTTACACTAATTGGTTACCAACACAGGGTAACTCGTATACTAATTTACCAAGCGCTGCTGCTGGAAAATAATTATGTTAATACGGCACGAAGATATTTGAATAATCTCCTTATGTGTACTACCTATTATATACATTACAAAACTCTTTCATATTTATGACAGGACTTTGCAGTCATTAGCGCCACTTACCGGAAAATAGCATTCTCGTGGAGCAAAATCACTTTTATATCGTGTGATTTTAATTTCGTCTTAGTATATAGAGATCTATCGCGATTCAAAACCGATATTCAATAATATTTAGTATTTTTCATTTTTCTATTCACATGATTTTGCGCCACTTGTTCTTAGTTAAAAGGATTATAGATATTACCGATTTTACAATATTACAACGTTTTGCAAGAGGCTTCCAAGAATATCCTCAACCCAGTCGGTACCTCGACTGCGGGCAAAAATTTAACAGCTGCTCAAGGTACTG